>CAESWR010000431.1:217907-231216 GCA_903171835.1 Mullus surmuletus | reverse complement strand
TGGGAAAGGAAGCAGCGTTCGTTGTGGGAAGAAAAGGTGAGCAAAGTGGTTGATATCAGTCCTTGTGAAGTTTGAAGCCTCCTGAAACACACACACTCTCACGCGCACGCACACACATACACACACAAAGCCCAGCTGCAGAGCCGCCTTTGTGTGAGGCTTTTGTGGACTAAAACCCCTCTCCCAAACACTCTCTCCCCACCGATTTAAAAACACTCGCACACACCGACATACGACAACACACACAAACACACACACACACGCTCTCTGGGCTCCAGTCGAGGCATTCATTCCATCTCAATCTTATTTTCCTTACAGTGCTGTAACTCTTCAACCGTTTAGTGTTTATCGGGCGGTGCACTCGCCACCCGATTGTTTGACTCCCTAAATGCATATTTCCTTAATTCCCCCAGGGATTAAGAAAGAGGGTTTTTTTTCTCTGCAATCAAACTCTTGAAAAGACCGACGAACACAGAGCCTCGACGAAGGTCTCGCAGCACTTGACCGAAAATGAACATTTGTATCAAGTTCCTCACATTACAGAGGCAAGTTCTTCCAGTTTCCGGCAATTTGTTCAATCCAGTTCACTGTGCGCACAGGAAGATGTACACGCTGCATCCAATAAGGATTTTTTTTTTCTAAGCAGCAGACACAGATGTATGAGCATATCTCCATGGCTCTGTGAATAAGAAAATATTGAGAAAAATAGCTTTGAACTTTTAAAGCTCTTTTGAGGATTTCCCAACCTGTAACGTGCAAGGATGACAACGACCAGAAAGTTCTCTGCCAGTAAACGAAAGGCTCACTGTTTTTCACATCCCGAATAATGATTTAAAACAGGATTTTCTCCGCAGCAAGACGAATGACAAACACTTTTATCGATATGACAGTGCCCCCCATTCAAAATTAGCCAGCTATGTAATCGCAGGCATTAAACAGTTTCATTAATGGGCTGTCAAAGCGGCTTTGCGTCCTGTCCTGGTATCAGATGCCCTGCCACTCCTTGTGTGAGTGCGTGGGGAAGGGCCCATCCAAAATACCCTCCAACACACCCATGAGATCAGAGAAGCGCACTCAGTCACACACTGATGAGATCATGATATCCAATGTGAGTAGAGCCAGACAGAGAATTCCTGCCAACCAAGGCTGCAGGAAAGTCAGTAGGAACATTATACCGCCGGCCACCGCTCCACAGTTTGATGTTGTTTATCACACGGCCTGCAGTCACAGACTTGTCTGAGGGGGAAATCTGATTCTGGAAAAAATTCTTAAGGGCATGACAAGTGACCCACCACGGTGTGGACGGTGCTGCCAAAGTTCAGGGGATACTGCTCGGTTGTTCTGCACTTAGGAAGCGTTAAAATGGGAGTTTTGAGAAATACTTTGGAAAAAAGCGGCCTAGTTACCGTAAGTGTCCGGTCTCTAAAAGTATTTATACTTCATGGGATGGGCTGTGAGCTTTGAAGTTCAAACATGAGGGGAAACAAGTGCATGATTCAGTGTCATTTAGAGGAAAGTGTGTTGCCGAAATTTACTTTGGAGTGGTTTACTCCAAACAGGACATTAATGTTTTCACTCAAACCAGGGACTTATTCAAACCAAACAACAATTAAATCAAAACTGAAGCGATCACCAAAGTTAAAGTGATGGGTAAACAAATGAATGCAAGTCTCCCCTCTTAGACTGCAGTAGCAATACTACAGATTAAATATATTAAGATAAAATTGGCACCATATAGTTAAAAAGTGCATTATTGATACTGTTTGTACTACCTGGAGTGGCCAAGACATAACAGATTTTTTTGTGAGGTTTCAAACAGTGATTTCAGTGTTTTTGTGCTTGCCTCTGTACAAACCGGTGGGCAGAGGTCATGGAGCGGCGCACAAGGTCAGTGAAGGCAGCACCCGAACGCTCCCTCTTCCAAAGTCAGCCCCCGTGGGCCTGGCGGGTCATAAATCCGCCCTCAGCCCGACGGAGCTGCGGTCATCGCTGCCCCGGTCTGATCTCTCCCTTGCTCTTTTCCTTCGCGTCTCTCTCTCAGCTCGCCGCATTCCTGACATTCCAACGCACTGACTTGCTCCGCACCGGGTCCTGCATCTGCTGCTCCGACGTCACCCCACGGGTCCATGTCCTGTTTGTGCGTGTGTGTGTGTGTTTGCATGAAACAACACCCCTATGGAATAAACCTCCAACAAATCACGTCAAAAAAAGGGGCGTAGAAAATGTCAAAAACTCTCTGCAGGACATCGATTCCTGCATGTCTGTCTCACGAGTCACAATGTGTCGTGTACATTTGAGCCTGCGTGCCTCGGAATACGCAAACATTCCCCCTGAGCACACATCTGCCAGCCATACGTTTTCCTTCCACGGCACATGTGCCCCCGCCGCCGAGGAAAACAAAGGTCACATTTAGGCGGCGGGAATGTCTCAGTCGACTGTCATTTCCCCCCAGCGAAGGGCTCTGGAGAGAGACCATCCGGATATCATACCAGCCAGGTTCAGAGGTTTTCGGATAACAAAATGTCAGTCTGTTCATGGATCTGGATGATTTTCTCGCCTCGTGCTGCACGGCTGAGGTTAAAGTGTCAGAACGACTCTATTTTAAATTAGCACCTAATTACGCATTGATTTCCAGGAGGCGGCAGAAAATGATTAGCAAATAGGGGGACCGCTAATTAGCTCGCTTTCTATGAGCTCCACTCCAATTATCTCTCACAGGTGTCGCTCACACATGTCAAATCCGCCGCTTCTTGTCCGCCACTCATCAGCGCCATCGACGGGTGGCTGCGGCCCCACGCCAAACGCAAATTTTGCACTTTCATCTCCGACATAGTGCAGCATTTCGGGCGGAGCGGTGGATACATTTAACAGGTGTCCCGTGATATTAATCCGACCTGCCACATGTGTTTTCTCAGTCAATATGATTTATGTTTTGATAGTTTGTTAATCGCACGGGCGGATCAACAGATGTCTGACCTGTTTGGACCCCGTCTGCTTTTCCACCTCGCGGATTCGAGATGTCGGGGTAAAGTGACGGTGACGGTGACAGCTCTTGTGCGTGGTTGACGGTCTTATTGGTTTCATCGGGGGAGGGGCGTGGGGGGTCATGCAGAAAAAGACTGTGGGAGATGGAGGGGGGTCTGCAATCTAAGAGCACGCTGTCAGCAGGGGGTTCCTCGAAAACCCTCAAGAGAGCATCAGATCCCACGAGAGACTGAAAATCAGTCTCAGCATTTAATGATACCGGGTTGGGGGGGCATAAGGGTCATGTGACCCTCCTTTCACCCAAGAGCACTTCCCCAAAAGGAGCCTATCACAGAGGATCGGGTGTCGTGTCTCTGCTGGTACACAAACCACATGTATGCAAAGCTAAGGAAAGAAGACTAGCTTGAAAGTTTGCACTTAAAACTAGAAGGGAGCATTTTTTTATAAAGGGGAAAACCTTCTTCATATATATATTTTTTTTTTTTGGGGGGGGGGGCAATGTATTGAATGACAGTGTGCTATGTCATGGTCACCAGCCTGATAACATGGGAGAGTTATCACCCGATTCTGCAGCTTCTCTCAGCTTCACAGACATTTTTTGGCTGAACAGCTGAACTCCCGTGGATCCATTCTCTCTCACTGCTCTCGCATTTGTTGTTGTTTCTTTTAATATTAAGATGATTAATTGCAACATTAATGGTGCAATAATGTGTTACTTGCTGCTTTGGGTAAATTGGTTAGAAGGCTACCTGTGTTTAGTTGCCTATTCAATTTATCGAACAGTTGAATGAACTGATTTGTCATTGGCCTATCACTTGGCTTTTGATAATTTACAGTTAGGATATACCATGTTAAACTAAAAACACAAAAAACAACTAAATACTTGTAAAACTGCATGGAAATTAGAATTAATGGATTTTAAAATGCTATTCTTGCATCTAAATAAAATTAAATCAATTATATATGATAGAAATTCTACTCGATTCAATTCGATTAACTTATTAATACAAATACATGTACAAAATTAGGCATGGTGCTGGAGGGGAAATAAACCTTGAAAAGCAAAGCACCAACAGCTTCTAAAAAAAGTCAACAGGTCAAGGCCGCCAGTGAATCTCCCACTTTACTGGCAAAGTTTGCGCCTGGGTGAGGACTCGCTATTGCTTTCCATTGACCTTTACATCTCATTCTTAATGAGAATCACCAAACATATTTGCATCGCCTGACAACAGCAAACAATGGGTGCGAGCTTGCTTCAGCAGTGTGGGTATTTTCTGAACTGACAGACAGAAAACATGCTGCCGCCTCGAGAAGCTTTGTTGACTTGATCTACTGCACAAATAAATGCAGGGTTTTTTTCCTTCTCCCACAGGAAACATCTCCCATAAAATGTGAGAAAAGCATAGCTCTCACAGATGTTGTGAAATCAAGTGTGACGAAACAGCTGCATAAAAAAATGATGTGATGTGTTTTAATGTTTAATAAAAATGAGCGACAGAGCGGTTTTCGACTGCAACATATAAGTGAATACAGTTAAATAGAAACTGATAAAGAGGGGAGATTACCATTTTTTCCAATGGCGCATTCCTCTAGTGAAAGCTGTCAGCACACTGGCGCTCACTGTACTACGAGGTTGGAACTGTTTTTCCCATTGTTGCAGCATGAGGCCTTCGGTCAGACCACAGGGCACATCTCTCGCTGAGAGCCGCACAAGGCAGGAAATGTTTTCCTTGGCAGATGCATGTCGAATTACCGCTGGAGCACATAACCGCCACAATATCCGTGACACCGTCCCTAATAAGCGAGCTAATAGGTCTGTTGAGTAATGGGCGCGAGGGCCGGCACTGCGCGCAACATTATGGGAAGAAAATGTGGCGAATGTTAGCGGAATATGGGGTAAAAACATTCCAGTCAATTTAGGAATTTGCGATGGGTAGAAGCACACATTCCATCTGTTTGGCTGCTCGGAGACTCAATATCATATTGTTTTGCGGAGAATGGCATTCGTTCCTCACTGGGGAATTCAACCTAAAATTCTGAATATGCCGTTCTCAGCCAATAGTTATGTTTCTGGGGGTTTGTTTTGTCTCCGCATCCATATTTAGCCGAAGCAAGGACGCAAAAGAAGAATTTTTAAAGCTATCCTGTTATCGCCGACCCATTTCGCGTATGCCCTTAAAGATATTCTCAGCTGATATTTGATTTAGCCGGCGCGCCCGTCAACGCTTTAACAACATTAACAACACTAAAGACCCACAAACTGGCTTTGCATTGATCGCGGTGGCTTGAATGACTCGAGTTGTTGGCCAGCCGTGACCCCGGGGATGGTGATAAAAATGGACGGGCGCGGGAGCTGCTGCCTCTACAAAGAAAAGGGGCCTTCGGGCGGCTTCGGGGCAACGGGGGCGATGGGAGCAATGGGGGCAAAGCGGGCCGCGCACAAGCCTCACTTCTTTCCTCAAGTCGTAAATCTGAGGTTGGCGCAACGTGAGAGCAGCTGGAGGTGAGTGTAAAGGCAAACAGGACAGGAGGAGCAGATGTTGAAGAACAAAAGCGGGAGAAGAACTGAGATGAGAGATCACAGGAATAGTGGGTTGAGCAGGGGAGGTAAGCGCAACCACCACCAGCGCAGTCACACACATACACACACACACAAACACACACACACACACACACACACACACTGGAGCAGGGACAGGTGTGAGAGAATTCTGTGGGGCCCGAGGCCACGCAAGACACCACTGCCCACCTTGGTGTTTATTTGTCCAAGCCCCCTCCTCCCTTCCAGGCGCTCAAAGGGTAAACGTCTATTCTGGTTTAGGGTTACAGCTGAGCTGCCTTGAACCGGTGGGCTCCCAAGCACGCATGCCATTCCTGGCGGGCCGACGCGCTCCCTGGCGCACATCACCTGCCCCTGACCCCAACAGGGAGGAAGGGGCACCTCGCCTTGCCAAATAGAAAAAGAAAGAACACCTTTTGCCCATGCAGCCCCCTCGACACAGAAAGAGTCACCTGCCCCACCAAGTATTATTTCAGGCTTTATAAGGGTTTAAGTGTTGATCAGAGAGTGGCCATGACCTCAATAGCTGGCGGCATGCTAGCTACGCTAGGCTAACAGCTAAAGGAGCTGTTTGGAACCGTGACAAAACCAGGCGATGACAGAGCCTGTCTGATCGCGCCACTACCCCGTACGCCCCGTTTTTTTCCACCGACCAGAACCTGCATCAAACCGGCGGGAGGACGGGCCGCGTTGGTGCCATCTGCTCGCAAACGTCTTTCAGCAGGATGTCGCAAAGGAATGTCACCTTACCTTGCCGACGCCCCGGTAAGAGGACCTGCAGCATCGTTATTCGCCTCAAACCGCTATTTTTGGACTGAATGAAAGGCAATAAACATCTCAGGAGATCATGCCGCAGAATCTGCGGTCAAACGACGTGATTATTATTAGGAGCCACAAAACAAAATTCACAGTATATTAAAGTGGAAGCTCGAGGAGGTGAATGAGATCCATCCCCGTTCCTCCATACCCGTTTGAGCACTTTGGAGAAGATTTTGGTGACCGTCGCCGCCAAAAATACAGGCAGACAACGATCAAACCCACCAGTGTTGATGAGGGTGAAACATTTCTTCGTATTTTTATCAGTTATGACTGAAGGGCCGGTTTGGTTGCTTCACAGCTTGGGGTTCTGAGACTCTGACACGGGCCGTGCATCGTAATCCGTGCCGCACGCCAATGAAATAAAAATGCACGCCTGTCTCTGACGCATCGTGCCATCGCGCCGAGCATTATGGGAGCGGGTGGAAGTGACAGCTGTGCAGGAAGCAGGGGTGATGTGAAACACGAGGTGTGGCGGAGAGCGGGTGTGTTTGCATGTGTCTGTGTGGGAGGGATAATATGTGGGAGCACTTGTCTGACCATATGAAGTGCAGGAGGGAATATTTAGTTGCACAGCAGCGTAAATTCACTTTAATTCCCCAAATGGCCTTAAAGAAAGCGTGTTTTGGTGTTTAACTGATCAAATAAGTCACCTAAATGGTACTTGTTTTGCATTAAACAAGTAAATTCTGTCATCATAGATTAAAGTTTTTCTTTTTTAGATGTAGATGTGGTTTTTACCTTGACATGTTTTGAATACATCTCCTACTACCTGTCTGAAAAATCAAAAACGTATAAAAGTATCAGATATATTTTGATCGGATCTGGCATGAGAAAAAATGCAAAACTATTTTGTGGTGTGTGTTCCATGTCATCCAACTTCAGTCGCCAGAATATGTGATTTGGGAAAGGGTACACCAACTGGCATTAGTTATAAAAAAACAAAACAAAAAAAAGACGGATCGGTTTAATAAAATGGAATCTTGCTTGTAGCTCTAAAAGTAACAGGAAATCCCTGAGAGGTTGCAAGTTTAATTTCCTTTCTGAGGAGCCTGTTGGCTTTAACTTGGGGCCAAACTCTGGCTGTATGGTGCCGCTACTAACCACCACTCTACTGTCAGGAAGTCATACACAGATAGCGTGATGGTGTGTGTGTGTGTGTGTGTTGGGGGGTGGGGGGGGGCGTACCGTACATCTTGCCCTCGTCAGAGAGGATGATTTTCCTGCGGCCACAGGGCGGGTAGATGGCCAGCGCCTCCTGGAAGCTCTGCTCGATGTCGGGGCTCCACACGCCCTCCGCATCGTTCTCCAGGGGCTTGTCGAGTCCGTCCCCCAGCTCCTCGCTCCCGCCCCGGGGGGAGGGAGCCGGCACCCACTCCGCAGACGTGGTGGGAAGAGGGGAAGGGGACCGCAGGGCAGAGGGTGGCCGCTCAGGGGTCGGGGCGGATGGGTGCTGCTGTGGGACTTCGGAGGCCGGGCGGGGCGGGCTTGTCGTGCCTGGGCGAGCCCTGCAGCGGCGAGGGAGGAGGGTGTGGACGCGGTCGCAGCAACCTAAAAAAGGCAAAGGAAAAGGACTTGGATGATGTTTTGGAAGTTATTCTTGAAAGTCTTCTGGCTTTTCTCGTCGGATTTTTTTCGAAACTACTTGCTTGTTTGTTTTACAACCTCAGTAACCATTTTCGTAATGATCTTATGTTCTCTGGCGCCACTTTCAAGTGTAAAAGTGTCAAAGATGGTGCTGTTTAGAGTAAACAAGCTCGTCTAAATGGTTCCCTCAATTTGAAAAACGATAATATGTGTGCAATATGTGACATGAGTGGGCGAATTGGTCGCTCTGCCCACCATAGATACAACGTAAACAGATGCTTACACTTAAATACATATATATGCTTATTCTTATATGCTTACACTTATATACGTACATATGCTTAAACTTATATATTTATGTTACACACAATACTAAGCAAATAACAAATTAGTTCTGAACTTGGTAGTAAAACTACAATGTATGTCATAAAGTGACTTTTGACAATCTTTAGATTAAGGTACATTCATGTACAGCACAGTATGAATCCATAGTATCCCATATTTTCTTATTTCTTACACTACCTACTGCAATTCCTATTACTTACTATTTATTTATCTTCTTTCTGTCTGTATATGCTGCTGGGACACTGTAATTTCCCCATTGTTGGATAATAATAAAGAACTACTAAAGGCCCACAAAAAGTCAGCCTTTTGGTACCTAATCATTGAAAAGTAAAAAGCTGAGATTTCCAAACACTCACTGATCAATGTACTGTTAACCGCCATCAAATGCTGGACAGCCCCTTGCAGTTTAAACATTGACTTTGGTGATGACCGGACTTTCCCGACATTTCACACCACATTTGCAAACAGTGTTTTTATTCTTCAGATGAAAGCCCAACATGAAAGTTGGCACTTTTTTTCTTCCTTCTCACGCAAAATAACGGCGGCCAGGTGACATCACCGATGATAAGTCGGTGACTTAACTGCTACGTTGCTCAGGCGGCGGCGCGTGGCACATGATCGCATCTGCCTCACAGCTGCTAATCCCAACTTGGAAAAAGCAACTCGGAGCATTAATTAGGTTAGTCCCGCCATGAAAACAAATAAAGTGGCAGCGAGACGACAGCAGAAGGAGGGAGACATGGAGGTGGGGGTGGTGGTGGGCCTTAAGTCAACAAATGAGGAGGCACATTAAAGTGGGATCACCATCCGCAGACACAAACACACATGCCAAGGAGGATCATAGCAGGATATTAAGGCCGGCGGGCTTTTTTGGGTCGCTGGTGTCTTCATCGGTCGCCATCGCTGATAACATTATTATTAAACCTATAGCTGGAATTCCAATCAATGGGTTGGTAATCGTTTTGGGCTGGTGGTGGTATTAGCTGGCAAAATTAATCAGCTAACCAAATAAATAGATAAACTGGACATTCCACTGCCTCTTAATGACAGCAGTGTGATCCTCTGGCATTTGGTGGGGTGAAAGTCTGGGGGGGGGCTTCAAACACTCAACCTCTAGACCCACATCCTGTTTTCTCAACGCATGATTTTGTTTAGGATGTGCACTTGTGTGAAGAGAATGAACCAGACGTTGGCCCCGCCCCTTCCTCTTTGCCGACAAGCAGTGGTAAAATGGAAATGGGCACCAGTGGCCCGAGAAGGACGGGCGGACGTCGGCGGCAGCATGAGTCAGTACAAACACGGCTTTGTGCGTGACACCTTCCTGCCGCCAAGAAACGACCTCCATGTCCATTTAGGGCAGCGGAGAGAGCAGCGGTGGGACGGTGACGTCAGATTTAATCCCAAACATGAGTGTGACGGTGTGTGTTACGTGTGGACGCGGCGACGGGGGGTCTAAGCGGTGTGAGGTTGAGGTGTGGACGGGGTCATGGAGATCTGATCCGGCGAGTCGGGGTGTTGTCAGAAGTGTGTAAGACTCTTCGCCCCCCCCACCCCCCGTTTTCCTCTGAGCCCACTGATGTTCCACAGCACTTCCTGTGAAGCGTCCGGCTGCCCGGCGACCCCCCCCTCATATCTCTCTCACAGACACACACTTGTACAAACAGACATACACGCCGAGGCACACACAACTCCTCAACATCACATAAAAACACTGGATACATCTGGCGGATCGATACCAGATCAGCGTCAATGGTGGACGCGACAATGCTTCCGATTGTTTTTTTCCGCGCTGGTCTTGAGCGACCGAAAATGACCATATTTGAACAAAAGTGTGGACGTGGGAGTTCACACTTCTATCGTGACTCACAGCGGGCGCAGGAGGGAAACCCGCCCTGATTCATGCTCAAGTTCCGAATGGGAACTTCATTAAGAAGCAAACAACAAAATATCTACTGAGGTTACTAATGCAGAGAGAATCAGGCTCATTTTCCTGTACACTTCTTAATCATCTGACACCTCATTGGATAAAACGCTACTTTCGCCAATTCTGTATTGCCTCCTTTTTTAAAGTTACGTCCAAATATCGTCTCGTTGGCCACTTCTCAACAGTTTGTGCCATTACAATTCTTTTTAATTTGGAATTTTTTCAACTGGAGCCAACTTGAAAATTCTACTGTTTATAAGTTCAGTTATCGACAACAGAATGCGTTCTTGTCACGGTGCTTTTTTGTTCCGATGAGTCATCAACAATGTAACGTACTTTACATTGTTCAAATGGAAATTCAGAGGGGTCACACGTGTCACAGTGCAACGAAGAGACGACAATTTACATATTCTGTTCTAGATACTCAGACACTTGGTAAAACAACTCGAGTGTCTAAATTTAAATAAAGGCATTATAATGTATTACCATTATTCATTCATCAAATAAATGAAATGAAATTAAATGTAGCCGTGAATATTATCCAAACTGAACTCAATTTGAGGTTTGACTGAACTCAAATTAGTTATGAAACCTTATGTCATTATTTCTGCTTCACAAATACAATAAGCTCTAATCTCCATCATGAGCCTACAAGCTACTCAATAGTGAGCCAATGGCCCCTAATAAAGTTTCAGCTTTTTATGTGTGTTGGGGAGGGGGCTAACCCAATATATATTGCAGGGAATATCTTCTATAACACATTTTAAGGTGTAAGTGCAGCGTGTGGGGGGGCCACAGCATGTCACTGGGAGATTTGTTGGGGCCATAAACCATTAGAGTGCTGCTCTGTCCCCGACCCAAAGTGTCCCGCAGGTTAATTAACCTAAAGCCGAGCCTGAAAACACCACCCACTTCCACTCATCCCCCTCAACCCCACACTCTCTCCCCCCTTCAGTCCCTCTCCTGCACCCGTCCAGCCTCCGGGCCCTCGTTTGCCCCCAGCGAGGCCCCTCTTCTGCTGGATCCGCTCAACGGGATAATCCCCCAGCTGGTGCTGCGGTCAGGGGGCCACGTAACCCCTGACTGCCCCCCCCACCCCACATCACCGCCGAACACACACATACACCGCCCCCAGCTGAGACAAACACACTCACAGCAACAAATTATGAGGGGGGAGAAAAAAAAGGTTGGACAAAGAGGGGCCCATGTCCACATCACACGCAGGTCACAGATTCTTAAACACACAGAGAGCATCAAAGCGGGTCAACACACACACGCACACACACTCACTTACCAATTCCAAAACAACTCCAATTAAAAAACATTTATTTCTCCATTACAAAAAATGTCAAAAGTGATGTTATTTATTTTTATTGACAAAAAATCCCATGTGTCATAACACTGTGTTGACTGTACCCTGACAGACATTTTTAACTACTTGGGAGTTTTTTATCCTTCAATTGTAACCATACTCAGGTAGCCAGAGAGAATTCTGTTGGTAAAACCCCAATAAATACTAACAAGTACTTTTTACAAGAAAATACACTGAATCACGTTCCGCCATCTTTGATTGGGCTTGGAGGAAACGGGTACCGGGACGAACTCTACCGACACAAACTTTTTCATATTCATGTTACACCGTCACGAGGAAACATTCAGATGTCTAAATTCCAAGACAAGCTTTCGTCTATCAGTATAAAATCGACCAATCACAAGGTGCAAAGGTCAGTCTGCACCTTAACACTGATCATTACTGAGGAAAAACCAAACGTTGGCGGCAAAAAAAAAAGTGTATTATTACCTGTTGTATACGTTTGAGTGTGTGTGTGTGTGTCTGTGTGTGTGCACTCAGCTGCTCACAATCTCCACTAATCAGGCCGGGAATGTAAAGGCAGGAAACACAGTCTGGAAATACAGCAACGCTACGGGATCAGCCGCGGAATAGGAGCAGGGAGACCAACGGGTTTGTTTTGTCGGGTTTTTGTCGAGAGCACGTGTTCTCTGGCATCAAGTCCGACTAGAGCTGCACCACCGGGAGCCTCTCACACACACACACACACACACACACACACACACACACACATAAATACATACACAAACAGCACATACAAACATATATACACAGTGGGCTGTGCACTCCGCTCTGTATCAAATGTGCCTGGACGTGCAGAGAGGAACTGCAAATGAGGAGGAAGTGCGAATGTATGAAAAAAAACTGCAGTAATATCATTATTGGTCGATCTGCTGATAATTCTGCCATTATACAACAATACTGTGGCTGTTTAACACTTTATTGCACTTTATAGGCAATACAAAACTACAAAAAGTGACAAAAACTAGTGACATAACTAAGAACTGGAGGATCAAAAATGGCAACAGATCTTTGTTTCTGATCAACATCACTTAAATGTGAGGATTTTTTTTTTTTACATAATTTTTTGGGGGTTATTTGATTTCATATTTTCAACCCCAAAAAATGTCATCAGGAATTGGAGGTACCCAGAAATGTATAGTACAGTATCTGCTGTAATTGCATTTTTCTGGCAAATGTACCACAAAAAATGTAAGAAAAAAAAAAATCTACTTCAAGCTAATAAATATGTCGTTTTTTTTGTTTATGGCTTGTTCTGCTGCCCCCTAGAGGCCAATAAGGAAGGAGTTTTATTTCCACAAAACCCAAATTTGACACATTAGCCAGTATGTCGGTCAGGCTGTAACCCGGAACCAGTTGCCAAAAAGGTAATGGAAGCTTCACTTAAGTCAGGTAGTGAAATCAAACTCACACTCCTCTCCCTCTGCGCTTTAAGCTCCTCCGAGAGTTCAAACTCCGAGCCGGGTGAACGGAGCTGGAAGAGCGGCAGCAGCGGTGGCGGCGGCGGCGGCGAGCAGCTCAGCGGTTCTGACTCCTTATCTAACGACATCCAGAGAGGACAGAAGGGCCGAGACTCGCCTGCTCTCTATCACTCCACTTCCAGATAATCCAAACAGAAAGATCCATCAGACTACTGGCTGGAATCAATGGACAACACAGTCACACACGGCTCAGAGCTGCTGTGGGCGCAGAGCACTGTTGGTAAAGGGCGGTTGGGGGG
>CAESWR010000431.1:203422-213978 GCA_903171835.1 Mullus surmuletus | reverse complement strand
GGGGACTCCGAAAAGGAAAGAGTGGTGGGGAGGTCTGCAGGGAGGTGAGGAAATTGCACCAGGAATTAAAAAAAGATACCGACCACGATTTATGGGCTTGTTTTCCGGGGCTTTTATTTTGTAGGAATCAAAGTTGATGGCGCTCTTAAGTTGAAGCTTATAAAAGTTTTTTTTGGGGGGGGGTTTCATAATAGCCTCATTGTTTGTGAGCTCGCTGTGATTTATGCTGCTGCTGCTGCCTCCACCAGCACTCCTACCAGCAGATAAATCATCTCTCTCTCTCTGTGCTTTTGTTTTGTTTTGAGTGATTTGAACACAGTCAGGTAGAGGCAGCAGTTTCTGTGGTTTCCTCGGTTAAAGGGAGTGTTGTTAGTAGTGCTTCAGAGAGGGTGGTCTGACCTCTCCATGTCAAATACTGGGTGTGCATTTGGGGACTATTCATTTATACCATATGCACTTATATGACTTTTAGTGTTATTTGTTGTTTCCGGATGGTTTAGTACCCAAGTACTGTACAACTTTGAGGTACTTGTACTTGGGTATTGATCTGCTTGGTAAGAGAAATATCTTATTCTTATTGTAATCATGGAATATCAAATATGGAGTTTAGCGGGTGTGTGAGTAGAAGTGTTTGTCTGAAATACATGGTGTCACATGAAGGCAAGTCTGTGTATTATGGTGTATTTTAAACCCTAAAACAGAAATGAAGATGAGGACTTCAGAGTGGACAATAACAGAATGCACCAGTCGTGACAGTACTTTTACTAGAGAAGGATTATCACCATGAGATTTTATAAAGAAAGATTTATCCTTCAGTGGAGCAAAAATTCCCCATATTCATGTATTTCTGTGATGCCATTTTTTGGAGAGAGATGGAGTAAAACCACTTTTACACAAAAATACACATTCTGCTGTACTATTTCCTAACTCCTTTGAGGGAAATCCCAGCTGTGACAACATTGGCTTTATTATCTCCACTCTTTCATTTCTCGCCCACACAAGTAGACGGAGGTGATAATACTGTTGGACTTGGACATGATGTGCGAGTCCTTACGGGCCCTCAGGCCTAATTGTCTGAGATGTGATTGTGAACTTTGGACTCTGAGGAAACGTGTCCGGGACAATAACAACTGGGTAGTGGCGCCTCCCAGTGATCATTGGGAGTACAGCACACCGCCGCTCCATCAGAAAAACCCACAGTGAAGACAAACATAAAAGTGACCATTTAATCATCTATAAATCTCTATATCGCTCATGCAAAAAAACAAATAAAACAAAAGCCAAACCAATTGACACCCAAAACTAATTGTGAGTGCTTTCTTGCCTGCGTTACCACCAAGAGGACCCCAGACCCACCAAACACCCCCCTGCCCCCACCAGTCTGTGCAGTATCATAAAGAAATAAGTGCTCCTTACATGTGTTTGGACTTCTTTGGAGTTTAAATCAGTCCAGAGGTGAGAATTTATTTATTTTCCCTCCTTTTGTTGATCATTTGTCTTAGAGTCTGAAGCGTTAAATCCCACACACGTCCTCCAGCTGCTCCGTAATGACTGATTGTGCCTTAAAGCGGAGGAGAATAATCAGGCGGCCGATTAAATCTTTTGCCAAACTAATGGGCTGACTCCTTAAACCACATTTAAACCACTTGTTTCAAATGTAAACAGACGATGTAATGTGTCGTTTCAAGGATTTGATAAAGCTCCTCCGGGTGGCGTGATTGAACACGCCTCCAGCTTCATCGGACCTCAGTGATTCCTCGGCCCGGAAAATGTCCGGAATGCACAATAACAGAGGAGAGCAACGACGACGTCCTCGTCTAATTCAAATCACTTTATTTGTAAAGTTTCATTGCTTTCTCAATCGAGTTTTAAGGCAAACCTACTGATTGACCTACACATCGTTCTCCAACATCAACATCTATCCACCTCCTACGGTGAGACCCAGAGCCAGAGCTGTATTCACATTCATTCTTTCTTCCTTTTTTTTTTGTTTTTTTGGTGCTTGTTCCCATTTCCGATAACAGTTAATTTACTTAAAAACAGTGGTACATACACCCGACAACCCACAGTGGTCTACAAACAGTTTTGCATGAAACTCTGTTAAATAAAGCCTATAAACAAAAACTACAGGAGATTTTCTTTGCGCCGGCTGGGATGGAAATAACAAAAAGGGATTTGGGGGGGGGGGAGGGGGGGGGGTTACGTGAGTCTAAAAAGAATATAAATTAACTTAAAAGCCTCCTGTTGAAGAAGAAGTTGTACTAGTGTATTTATCAAAGCTTCTATAGAAAAACACTTGGAATGTGTACGAGAGGAATGGGTCTTCTCCTCGGGTTTGAAGGTGAGGTCAGATCGGAGGAAGGGGAGAACATTGTTTCCTAAAGCATTTCAACGTGCTACACAGTGAGACCGTCCTTTGTAAAGACGTCGGGGGACAGTGAAGGACGTGTGGGAGGCGCAGATTTGGTCCACGTTGAGTAAACGCCTCGCAACACGAATGGAACAACCATGCTGGGAGATAAAAACCCAACTTTCCCCGCGTGCCGGCATCCTCACAAACCACTGTTTGAGTCTTTTCTTCTTCTTTCTTCTTCGCTTCACCCACGCCGTCGGCGCGCTCTGGAAACACACAAAGCGTCGTCCTCTTCTTTTCTCCCCCCTTTTTCACACATTTTTTTGTTCCCATAGATGAGATCCTGTCTGCAGACATCATTTCTTGGAAAGGAATTTCATTTTGTTTCCTGAAAGAAGGAAGAAAGATAGAAACAAAAACACGATTAGAGTGCGATAGAGGGAAAAATCGAAACAGTAAAAGCAGCGGCTGGGAGTTAATTAAAAGCTCACCAAGGCCCTTGAGGAATTTGTTGACGCCTCGCTGCTCGCTGCCAGGAAGTGAGTCCAGATATTCTTGTGCTCTCACCTCAAACAGACCTGCGGAACAAAGGAACGTTACAAAGTCAAACACAGATTCCTCGGATCTCCACGGAATCAACCAGGAAACCAAATCAAATGTTGGAAAAACAAGACGCACATGATCTAATGTTGAAAGGAGCGACACTGTAGGAGGCTCTCCTCCTCTGTGGACTTTCCAGCTGTTTTACAGCGTTCTTGCCGGGAGATGATATTTGCTTTCCATTATTCCGATCACTTCCTGTGATACCTGCGTTTCCATGACAACACAGTAAACTTCCTCTGCCAGGAAAGTCTGTGACAAAGCTCAACTGAGGCTCTCGGGCAAAAATACCATTTCCTTTGAAGCTGCATAGGTCAACTTCAGCAGAGAAACGACAGATGACTTCATTTCCCAGAATCACTTGCGCTCTGGCAACTCTTGTCCGACCAGTACACTCGTCTTAATGTTGTTGCAAAAGGATATTCTATATTGATTTTAAATTCTGCAAGGACTCCTTGGGGGGAAAACGTATCATTTATTCAAGTATGTTTTGATTGTGGGTTTGCTATTTATTTTTTATCTTGTTTGGTCTTTTTCTTTTCTTTTGTTTTAGATTTGTAACTATTTTGTTTTTTTTTAATGCACTAACTGCCGCTGGTGAGAAACAGTATTTCTTTTATCTTTGTGTACGCAGGTACTCGGGGACAAATGACAATGAATAAATCTTGAATCTCGAATCTTGACTAGAAGTCGCCTCACGTAGCTTTTAAGGATGATTTAAAATATGTTAATTGGACATCCTAGTGTCTGATAGCTCATTTACTCTCATTTCCAGCTTTGTATTTTGTATTTTTTAATCTGACACTCTAAACACTAAAGTAGCTTTTGGTGAAAACATGTGACAGGCGTAACAGCAAAGTAGAGAAACAGTTCAGAGCAGCCGGAAGGGTTTTTCTTGGATGGCAGCTGTTACATGTGTTTACTTCATTATTTCAAACTTAGGCCACGTTTAGTGCGCCAACTCTATAAGATTAAAATACAGTCCTTCTTCCGTCTGTCATAGCTCATGGAAGGAACATTGTTGGCACCTTTGAGGCCCTGCCGGCGCAGCTCCCTCTCCTGGATGAAGCCTGTAAACATCTGGGTCTCCATGAACACCTCCAGGAACCGTCTCAGACTCTTGGAGGTCACGGCCTTGCGGAAGGCGTCGCGCTGGAAGGTGGAGGAGGAGGACGAGGAGGAGGACGAGGAGGAGGGGCTTGGCAAGGTCGGGGAGGAGACGGAGGAGTCGTCGTCGCGCTCGGCCCCCCCCATGAAGAGGGAGTAGTGGCCGACCATCTCCACGAAGAAACGCACGAAGGCCTCAGACACCACCGTGCTGAGGGAGCTGGAGTCTGGAGGGAACAGGAGGTTCAGTTTTCCCCACTTTTAGCATTTGCAAGACTGAGATTTTGTAAGCGCAACAGACAAAGACATGGATTTTTTCAAAACTTTCAATGACAAATAGGCAGATTGAACCTTGAAAAAGCAGGAATCTTAGCAATTTTACCCCACAGCTATTCTTCTATTTGGGCATCTCTTTAAAAAAAAACGTCTTATTTGGAAAGGTATTCATTAATTACAATCTTAGTAATTGAAGGACATAGATAAGTATAGATGTAGTAACCTTTCTACATCCAAACGTATGTCCTTCAATGAATTGTAATTGATGAATGTAATGGAAATTTGTCTTTCCAAATAAGAAGATTTTTTTTTCTTCTCCTCACTGGCCTTCTGGGAATTCTTTTTAAGGACCACTACTTATTTCAGTTGGGAACAATAACAAAACAGAACAGAACTGGGAAGCACACCACTTCAGATAATCCAAACATCATGTAGAAAAGAGAGGAGGATCCGACTGGCTTTTCACACTTTTTGGTCCATTTGGTCCAGATCTTATAAATTGTTTTCTTTTTCAACTTTGAGGGATAAATATATCTTCTCCATAACATAAATGTCAATGACAATGTCAATCCATTCATCAATGGTGTGAGGTTCTAGTTTTATTTGGGCATCTCTCTATCCTGCACACACTCTACCTCTGCACTGTTTCATCAATGTCCTTGCACTGTTAATACCCCAAACTGCACATTTTACTTATTTTTTTGTTCATACTTTAGTTAATACTGTATATATCTTGTTCATAGAAAATTCCTATATTGTAATTCATTATTCATCTCCATCTGTATTTTTGTAATAAACATTTTTTTTGCACTTCTAGTTGGATGTCAACTGCATTTAATTTGATTTACCTGTACTCTGCTAAATGACAATAAAGTTGAATCTAATCTAACAAAAAACTAACTAGCGGTGATGATGTGCTTGCTTAGTCACCATTTGGCAGGTCTCCTTTCTCGCAGGCCAGCTCCCTCCTCTTGTCCAGCACATGTTCCAGAGCTGCCTGCAGCTTGTGCGGAAGAATGGAGTCCTCATCATCCAGCTGTGCGGAAAAAAAAACACAGATGTAAATACGCAGTCCACCTACTGCAGTGGAACAACACTCCGGCGTTACATAACATCTGGAGGAGTCGCTGGGTTTGCGGCAGTGTGTCGCGTTGCCGTGGCTCCTACCTGCCGTAGGAAGCGGCTGTTCCCGAGGTCGACCACCAGGACCTGATGGGGGGAGCAGAGGGGAAAGTGACGTCATTTCCTGAAGCTATTGTTCAGCCAGGGGGGAGAGTCAAGGCTACTGCGACTGGTATACCGCAAACAAAGGGGCGGTTGGGAGAAAAAGCCGCATCGTACCTCCTCTATGGGCAGCTCTTTGAGCCGGGGCAGAGAGCTGGAGAGGAGGCCGACGATGAAGGGCGTTGGCGTGCAGACGATGTCCAGCATGGAGGGCGGCAGCACGGGGATGTACGTATGCTGCCAGGTGAAGGGGTAGAGCAGAGCCACCACGGCGTGACAGCACTGCGACAACGTGCTGCGGAAAGACAGAGATCCATCTTGTGTAACCATGACAACTATTGACAACGATTTCAAGGGAAGCAGTTTCACTAAAAGCAATAGGAGGATGAGACTTATTCAGAGCGAAAAAAGTGGAAGCGTGACTGTCAAAATGCATTAGAAGCAACAATTGTGCTATCCTTAATACAAATAAGCAATAAATAAAAATCACAACAATATGTGAATCATGTTGCTTTGTTCAAATTGTTCTTCCCTCAGTTTCTTGTTAGATTTTGTCTTTTTCGACAAAATCCAGTTTAAATAGTTCAGCATAAAAGAAAACGAATTAAAAAAATATTGGAAATTTTGGTCGCAGAAATAACACATTAAAATTTTTGATCAAAACAAATGATCATCATCATTTAGAATTATTCGATTCTCAAAAAGGGTGCTTTTGCAAAGTCTGCTCATGGAATTTAAAGTAAAAAAAATACAATATTTTTTAGTCAAAGAGAAGACCCATATAAATGTTTTCATTCAATCCATTGCCATATTACCATATACTTGCAGTGCCACCCCGCTACCACAAGAGGGTGCTAATCACCTCTTATTTTCTCTCTCTTATTTAAAATGCTCTCCTGTCTCTTCCTGGAACTGGAACATGATGTGAAAAGTCCATTTGTGCTGCTCCGGCAAAAGCCGCCGTCAACCTCAGAAGAAAGTAATGAAGCATCTTTTTAAGTGGCGTGTGATGTAACACTTTTAAAAGAGAAACCGTAAAGCTGCGAAGGCGCTCGCCACACACTGCTCGCATAATCTCTCCGGTCTGTGCATCTGGTCACATTTAATTCATTAAAAAAAATGTAGAACGAGGAGGGCCAAGTTTCCTCTCCACGGTGGAGAATGTGCAGCGACTCATAATCTGAAACGCTTCTCGTGCTACTTTTTAAACACCAGTACACGAGGACCGGAGTGTGTGTGTGTGTGGTGGTAGTGGGTGGTGGGGGGGGGCGAACAAAAGACAGCAGTTACTCAGAGAGCTTCTATTTATATGAATTCGCAATCGGCAGGGCCGCCAGGTGGGCGTAAAACATCAGGAATCAAAGGCTGGTCCACAAAGACTGAAAAAAATGGTTTTGACCTTGACCAGAGCCGAGGAGTTAAAGGCTCCAGCGAGCTGTGTGGGCGTGATGACGTCAGGGCGAACACGTGTTGGCGCCCGAGTCATGCTCCCAAGCCTAACTCGTTCTATCTGGCGTCCATGACAGTTTTCCAGAGGAGAAGTGATTGTTCCCCAGGCGACTGTATAACACAACAGCATTCCTTCCTCTCGCACTCGGTCGAAGTCTTGGTTTCCTTCGGACCGTTTAAGCCCCGAGTCTCTCTCTGTCTTTCTTGCTGTCAAAGTCGCCCGAGGCCCACCTGAGTTTATCGGCGGTGAAGATGACCCTGCGCTCCAGCAGCAGCGAGGCGAACACTCGGAGGAGGAGGCGCAGGCTCAGGGAGGAGAAGAGACATTCAAAGTCGACGTGTTCCAGGCGGGAGTCGGACGGCCGACACAGCTCGATCACCTGCAGGAAGGACATTCAGGAAGTGAGAGGGCGGCGGAGGTAACCAATGCGCGTCCTGCAGGCGAGTGTGACACGGAGTGGTGAAAGGTTGGGCCGCTCACCTCTGTCCCGGAGCCAGGTAGGAAGTTTTTGACAGTGATGGTCCGGCCCGGGGCAGGGAAGGGGGCCTCCATGATGCCTCTCATGAAGGGCTGCACCAGCGCCGGAGAGATGGCTCTTCTCTTCTCCACCTCGTCCAGGATCTGAAAGAAGATATAGGAGACGCTGGAACTTACACTGCGAGATGCATTTGTTTATGTTTGTGTTCGATATATGCAGCAGCATTGGACACCATTATCATGTATAGTTCATAGTCGAGGTTGGTCTTGGTCTTTACAACACTTCTTGAGGGTCTTGGTCTCTTCTGGTACTGACTGGATTTAATATCCAGAGCAGTGTAGACCACCACTGCCAGGCTTTCACACTGTACCCTTCTACCAATCACTTCCAATTATTGGTAGATTGATGATTTCCCCCAAGTTGCAGCCTCTGCCTCCTTATTAAATGTTTTCATCTGATTTCAGTCAACTTAGAAGCCGCATTCCCCTGACAAATCCACATCTGATTTTGCTATAGAAACAATAAGCCTCAAATACTTGAAATAAGTGAAAATAGCTGCCTATGCACCAAGATACATGGACTCAGGGTTCTCAAGTAATAGAAAATAAACAAAAATACCAGTGTGTATTTGATTTAAATCAAAAAAGGAAAGTAGATGGTCTTGGTCTTGGTGTTACTCCAAGTTTCCCTGCATGATGAAATCCTTCGTCCTCAGCATTTCTAAGCCATGTTACACACACACACAAATCACCAGGAGCTAGAGCTGCGTATCGTTTACAAAATGTTGATACCAGTTCCGATAACAGTATCCTTAAAACGATACCAAGACCAGTTGAGTACTTCATTTAATATCAATCATGCGAAAAGAAAGCAATCAGTTGTGCAAATGTCACCACTCCTCCCCATTCAAAAGATTTTACACAAATACATTTTGAAAGTGCTCAAATACGCTCGCGTTGAGAAACAGTATTTCTTTTTTCTAGATCTGGGTAAAAGAACAGCCAATTGCAGGTATCGTTTGACAGGCGCAGTTTTGATACTATTTGGTACTCTTTTCGGTAGATACCCGAAAGGTATCAAATACTGATGCCCTAGCAGAAGCACAACAAAAGGAAGTTAAAAGGGCAGAAATGTTTGCAACAATATGTCAAAATTACTGCTGAGTCAATAAAAATATCGACTGATGTGTTTTTAATCCATCAACAGCTCGCTGTTTCATAATGTCGACTGTGTGCTTCGTACACAGTGTTCCGAACACATCAGGACAGTGTTAATATATGGATGCGAACCATTGAGGATGTCACCAGCACTGAGCACTCCCAGCGCAGCCATTAATCTGCAGCATCTGCCTCCTTTCCTCTCTATAATCCATGCAAAGCCAACTTTAGCGATGGCATATCTACACAGCGCCGACATTTACGTACACAGATCAACATGTGTATAAATCTAAAGGCTCATTACAGGGAACCTTTTCCACCCCGCAAACCACGTCAGCTGCGTTTCACATGTGCGTCTGAGCTCCGAGCCAAGACTTGGCGAGGGGGGGGGTGGGGTGGGGGGGGGGTGGGTGTGGCTGCGGGAGCTCGGAGGGTGGCGCCCCTCTGTACTCTGTAGGTGGGATGTGCTGCATGTTTGTGTTTGTGCCGTGATCTCGTTTGAATGCAGCGTGCAACTCCGGCTCACCTTGGAGAAGAGGTCGAAGCAGCCCAGGCGGCTGACGATGCAGTAGACCTCCGGGAGCCTCCGGCCTTTACCGCTGGGCTGTGAACGACCGACAGCTTCAAAACACTGGTGTGTCACGAGGCCGCGAGCGCCGGATTAGAGCGGCGGAGCGGAGCAAAAGACTTTTTGGCTTTGATGGGGAATTTTGCGAAAAAGGAGAGAAAGCTCTGAACCATCTTATCGCCCGCAGAAAAAAATCAAAGGCTTAGTTTTGAAAGTTGGTGCAACAAAAAAAAAAACGAGCAAAAATTAAGTGGGAGTAGCAAAAGCCAATGCTGTTATGATTTATACTGAAATAAGGTGATAAGAAGCGAGTGGAATTTTGACATACCAGTAGTCGCCGACAGTAGCCGAAGCGCCTGCTGCCATCCTCACCAGTCAGGACGAATGAAAACGTCTCACTGGGAGAGAAAAAGAAAGATAATTCAGATGGGCAGACAGTACCTGGGAAGCACTAAAAGTTACTTTTATTAAGGGGTGTCCTGATCCGATATTGATATTGGATATCGGATATTAGATATTGGTAGGATATCAGCAAAAAAACAAGTATCTGATTATATCGGCCTGCATCTAAAATCTCCGATACAAGCACTCCAACACAAGCAACCATTCCAGACTCCACTCCAGCACTTCTATGCAGAATATTCTTATGTTTAAGGTTCAAATGTATGTAAGCCATTGGTTAATAATAAATGGTTCAGTTTTTCTCATAGCTACTGTTGCTGACTATTGTTCTCTGTTTGAGTAATATAACTAAATCAAGCCTTTTCCAACATTCCATACTACAAATAAGTCATAAAAGTATGTGATGATATGATTCGCACTAATATCGTATTGAATCAATATCGGTATTGGCCAATACTCAAGACTGCAACTATTGGTGCCGTATAGGAGGTGAAAATGTTGCATCGAGACACCTCTACTTGTTTTCCCCACAGTATCTACATAGTACACACTTGTTTATTCATAAAAAATAGAGGAGAATGTGAAGCAGCAATCACCCTTCACCAGGTGAGTGTGATGTAAATTACAGTTAGGAAAATGAAGATATGTCACATCATTTATTTCACTTTTTTATGCTTTGTAACCACTTTGATGTGAGTAGCTGCACTCGGCAGCTTCGGTTCTGCAAACTGGAAACTATTCGAAGCGTTGGGAGGCTCACAAAAGAGGCTGTTTTGGAAACAAAAGTCAGATCTTGAACTCTGTTTTTGGAAATACAACTTGACTTTGTGGTTGTTTAGTGAAGGAGGGAGCAGGAGGGTGGTGTGTGTGTTGGGGGGGAGGGGTCCCTGAGGACAGGCTTTGTGAGCAAACATCCTCACAGGACCTCCTAAGCTCTTCCT
>CAESWR010000431.1:186474-202691 GCA_903171835.1 Mullus surmuletus | reverse complement strand
CATTTATGTCACTTTTTTATGCTTTGTAACCACTTTGATGTGAGTAGCCGCACTCGACAGCTTCGGTTCTGCAAACTGGAAACCATTCGAAGCGTTGGGAGGCTCACAAAAGAGGCTGTTGTGGAAACAAAAGTCAGTTCTTGAACTCTGTTTTTGGGAATACAACTTGACTTTGTGGTTGTTTAGTGAAGGAGGGAGCAGGAGGGTGGTGTGTGTGTTGGGGGGGAGGGGTCCCTGAGGACAGGCTTTGTGAGCAAACATCCTCACAGGACCTCCTAAGCTCTTCCTGACAGGTATCTTTTGACCGCTGATGGCCTCCGTGACGAGGGAAGTGTCAGCCTGTTGTGTTTGGTGTGCAGGTGTGTGTTTAGTGACCCCCCCCCCCCAGAAACACACACACACTCAGCTAACATTTGCTGGCAGGTAATTATTACCCATCACCGTGATGACCTGCACGGCATCTCTGGGGAACAATGTCAGCATTCAACCACTTTTCCATAACAGAGTTTAGATTTTTTCACAACCAGGTGTAAACTGCCAAATCCACCGTCTCTCCCTCTAATCATTTTTGTCAGCGTGTTTCAAGAGAGACCGGTCACCTTTACGAGCCAGAAGGTCACCACCGTCGGGGGATTTCAGCCCTTTTTGCGCTAACAAGTGGTTATTAGCAGGAAAGCAGCTGAGCTATTAGCGCTCTGCGGGGGAATTCCTGACGTGTTTTACGTTCCCCGGACTGACCTGGGGAAGTTGTCGACGGGTGCCCAGTCTTTGGCGTCGGGGAAGCAGAACTGGGGGATGACCTTCAGCTGGTCCTCCGTCTCACGCATGAACTTGAAGCTCCTTTCAAGCTGGGAGGAGAACAAACAATGATGGATCAAACCACTACTGTGACGCTAATAAAGAACTGACGGAATGTTAATGTGGGATTATGTGCGAGCACAAATCAACAAACAGTATAATAAGGACAATTCCGCTTATTCTATATTATTAATCATTCATCGTCATAAAACTGCATTGTCTTCCTTATTGCTTCGCTAATAAAATAATTGCTTGTCATTATATCTGCCGGAACACGCCGCTGAAGGATAAGCCTTTTACTTCCGAATTTCTATGAATTAAATTACGATTTCTGCTTTGTTGCCGGTCGTAAAAGCAATATCAGCGTTCATGCACGTTGCAATTCCATTCCTCTGACTATTACAAAACAAAACCTGCTGCTCAGTGTTCCCATGAATGTAAAACGGGCAATTTCCTGTGTTTTTCCTGACAAAAGACTTACCAGATGCTCATAAACTGGCATGTAGTCTTTGGAAAATTATGAGTGCTCGAGTGGAAGAGGGGGATATCTATTTTAATTTCAAAAAACCTTTTCGCCTGTGTTTTGATTCCTTTTCGTGAGTTTACCTTGAGCGGGAACTGCTGCGTGACCTCAGGCAGGTACGGGACCCCGGCCTTGGTCTTGTGGAGGGCCACGACTATGAAGTACTCAAAGAGTTTTCTCTCCTGTAGCTCCATCAGATCTCGCTCCAAGGTCCGGTACCGCCCCGTCTGCCTCAGCATGGACTGGACCGACACCAGGCGCTGGCTGTGAGCTGCGCCACGGACAAACACACTTAGTGCAAATACATCATCTCAACAAAGGAGCCAAAACGAATCAATTATAACTCAGAAAATGACAACTATTATGATTTTTCCGTGTCTTGATGTTCAACTCCCACCTTTCAGTTTCTCCTCCGTGTCGCTTTCCGACTCGCTGTTCTCATCTGTCACTACATTAAAGAGGGGAAAGTTAATGTGAGGAGACGAAACACAATCACGGGAAGCTCGGAGGACGCGCTCGCTGCCCTCTGCTGCTTTGATTCCAGCCTTTTGCTTCGCACCAACACCCATTCCTCCGAAACGGGGGTCAAACTCAGCCCACCCTCAGAAGCGACCTTGCCTCCAGCAGGAAGTGAGTGCACATGATGAGCTATTGTTTCTTTTATGAGCCAAAAAAAAAAAAGTACTCCGTTGTGTAAATAAAAGAAGATACAAGCTTTTAAGTTTGATTTTGAGAGAAGCTTGAAAAAGAATTCCTGTGTCGACACCAGGATCTACACCTGGATGTGTTTTTGCACCAGAAACTAATCACTACTTCTTGGCTCACGGTGGAACTTTCCACAAAAAATTCCACTGGACCCAGTTAACAAGTGTTCGGAGCGGGTCGAACGCTCACAGACAAACAAATCCAACCTCTCAGAGATGGGGACTCGGGTCATTGTGACTTGGACTTGAGTCGCTGTTTTGATGACTTGTGATCTCACTTGACAAAAAATGAAAGACTTGAGACTCGACTTGGACTTTGAAGTTAAAGACTCGGGACTTGACTTGAGACAACAAGACTTGAATGACGTGAGTGCTGTTGTTGAAGTTATTTCTGTTTAGTTTGAGTCCATGTATTTTACTGAATATCAGTAATTACAATGCAATGGATAAATTGGCCAATGGCGTGAAGTGACAGTAACTAATATCTTTTCTTTTCACTTTATTAAGATCATATCGTGCAGGTAAAATAAGGTGACTTGACCTGGACTTGACTTGCCCAAGAAAAAATTACTTGGGACCAACTTGAGACTTGAAGGTTAAGACTTGAGACTGTCACATGTGTGAAAAGTCTCAAGTCCAACCTCTATGGTGACAATGAAACCTTTTTTCTTTTTAAAGGCCGCTTCCCACTGGAGACCCTCACCTCTCCCAGAGCTGGACTCGGTGGACTGGGACACCCTCTTCATGCGCTTTTTCCCTCTCCGTGCCTCGAAGATGCCGTTGATTTTCATCACCATCTGGAGGGGGCGAGGAGGAAAGTGAAAAGCCCATCTTTAACTCCTTAAACTAATAAACAGCGTCTGCCGGGCTGAGACTGAAATCACTTCAACGCAGGCTTCTGGGAGGCCGTCCTGCGGGCCACGCTCCTCACAGGAAATATCTGTCAGAAAATGTTCCCTCGCTCTCAGTCATCCCGTGCGGCGGCCCGGCTGGCCCGGCTCTCAACCCCCCCGAGCAGCACGTCGGACCGTAAATCACGAGAAAGCAGAGAGCGCGGCGGCTTCGGATGGATGTCTCTCACGCCGGCATACCTTGGGGATTTTCCTCCGTCTGCGGTTGTACGGGTCTCCGGAGAGGCAGGGAGTGTCGTCGGGGCTGCTGGGCGTGGACGGCGGGCTGATGCGGGAGGGCGAGGAGATGCCCGCGTCCCGGCCGGTCTTGCGTAACTCCAGGAGTTTGAAACTCCGCCGCTCGGAGTTCTGCCTGAAGAAACTGGACTTGGTGGCGAGCTGGTGGCAGCACAAAAATCAGGGTGTGATTTAAAAAAAACAAAACGTTTTTACTGTATTTATATATCTATGAATTTATTAAGTGATTTATTCATTTACTGTATGCATTAGGCATATCTATGTACTTATCTATCCACATATTTGTTTCTTAATCTTGGATGAAATATATAAATGTACAATAATTAGGTTATTTATTTTTATTTTTATTTATTATTATCTTTATTTATTCATTTTTTTCCCTCTCTATCCATTGATATCTATTTGATCAAGTTAATCTATCTATTATTATTTTTTCCATTAAATTGATTGATTTATCTATTAATTTTCCTCCCTGTAAGAAATTCCATGCCTTTTTGTAGCATTGCATAATTGATACGTTTTCTTCATGTATAAATCATCATTATGCAGCATTGATTGACTATCATGCACGAAAAAAATAAACAACAAAACTTTTATTGTCGATCTGGTACCTTCGTCGGAGTGTCGGGGACAGGAGATGAGGAGGCGAGTGAGACGCATTTGCTACCAAGGCAGCTTCTCTCCAGCTCGATGTCCTCATAGGGGTTCTCCTTGGATGGAGGATCTTCAAGACAAAACAAAACAAATGATGAATCAGTGCAACCTGGATTACAAAATAACCCGGCACAAGCAGACGGATGAAGTACTCTTTCCGAATCAGTCATGTTTGTTTTGCCAGACTATTCCCGCTCCAGATGTGCGGTGAGCTACCACAGGCGGGAGTGTGTGTGCGTCCGCCTCGTTTTTCACAGCGATAAGACGTGCAATCGTGACCCAGAACGCAACTACGTCCTCCCCTGCAGATAGGACGGCGAGGCTTTCCGAAAAAAAAACTCTTTAGCTCGGTAATATCTCTTCTCCGCTCTATCAATCCATCCTCCAGATGTGACCTGTAGGAGTGAGAGGATAAAGAGAGACATTCAGTTCCCCGTTCCGTCTCCTCCTGAGGAAAACAAGGAACCGGGCTGATGAGAAGAGCTTGTGTTTGTGCGTACACGTGCGTCACCCCAGACCCCGGAAAAAACGAGGCGCAGACGTGCGTGAGGAGCTCCACGGCAGCGGCAACGCCAACGGAGACGTCGCGACCGCTGTTTTCCCGCCTCTTTCGGTTAGAGTGGAGTGAAGCGTGACTTACGTTACCCGAGAGAGCGCGGCCGAGAGCTTGGTGCACTAAATCTTTAAAGAACAATGAATGGAAGAAACTATAAAAACATCCGAAATAAGCAGTGGCGTTATTCAAATATAATTGTGCTTGATTTGATTGTTGCTGGCGGCACTCGTTACACAACAGTCCGGGTACGTAAAAGACACGTTGAAGCGGCTCTGAGCGATCCACACGCCCCCTGCCGACGGATACGGAAGTCCGATTGAGCATTTATTACATATCTTTGATGTCTCATTTCAAAAACAGGCAGTAGTTCACTAGCGAGCTCCAAACACCGATATGTTAACTAGTCAAATGTGAATTGAGGTGTCTACTTAAATATTGCATGAAATTGTGTTAGTAGTTCACTAATGAAGGCCAAAATGCTTGTTAGTTAACTAGTTTTAGTCTATTTCGCCCTTGCTAGTGAACTACTTGTTTAACATGTAGTTTACTAGTTAGCTAAAAGCAAAATATTTATATTTATAGTGTGTACTAATACACTAGTCTAAGCCAAAATGATAACTACTTACGAAAGAAAAAGATGGTGAGATGATGGGGGCATGGACCGAGGCTTTCTATTGGCTCTCCAATTTTAATAGAAAAACAAAACAATAAAGACTCACGATTTTGTTCTTATCCCGCCTGCTTCATTTGCACTTGTTGAGTGGTTAAAATGTTGCATCAAGAAATGCAGCGTGTTAACTTGAGAGTGCATCTTGGTGTTTGCATGCTACCAAGTCAAAGGAACAGTGTTGGCCAGTTAACAAGTTAGGATCTATTTTGACCTTGCCGGTTAACTTGTGTGGCTTTAAAATGACACGTTAACTAGTGAGAGCCACAATGCCCACATCCCGACCTTACATGTTATCAGATACGCACATTTTGTCCTATTTGTAAACTAGTTATGTCCAAAAAGAGCAACAAGTTAACTAGTGACGCAACTGTTGGTCGTCCGCAAAACTGTGGTCGTGTTGCCGGCGCCGTCCCCAGACCTCACAACGCCGCCATTATACGTTATGAAATTAAATGGGCCCTCGGTGGGGTTGGCATAACACTGCAGACAATAAGGCAGGAACGTGGCTCAGGTTTCTGCATCTCATTTTTAATAAGAAAAAAAGCCGGAGCAGTGTGCCTCTAAATTAAACCTGGAGCAGAAAAAACACAGTAGAAAGACAGCCTGGCCTCCTCGTCACCTCTGTTACAGAACCCCAACACACACATACACACACATACACACACATGAAGAACAAACTCCACACAGCTGATATAGTAGCTTTCGTGTGCATTAAAAAAAAAGGTATGAGACAGGTTGTTTACCTATAATGTCCTCGTAGACATTCTCTTCTGATAAAGTGCGTGTAAGACCCAGACGGGACTGAGCATACCAGTCCACCCTGCAGCTTTCTGTAGACGACTGGAGCAGATCCTCAAATTCGTAGGACTTCCTGGAGCGGCACAAAAGAGAAGAGATTGACTTTTGTGTTTTAGGGAGAATGTCGAGTATGTGCGTGTGGATGCCTTTCAAATAGGCTTGGCATGCCACTACAGTTGTGTGCAAAAGTTTGTTTTTTTTTTCTTTTCTTACAGAGAGGATGCAAAGACAGACTCGCCAAGATGTGGCACATTAAACACAGCAAAGATCCATTCATGGTTAGATTTTACGTGTCATTGCAACTGTGCGGGTGGATCTAACGAGAGAGCATGCCTGCAAACCCGGCCGAGCATAATGCAGCACTCGCCAAATAAAAGGCTTACCGAAAATGTTTTTGGAGCTGCGACACTTGCCAAATAACCATGTACTGGCGTATCCAATAGTTTGAACTATTTGGCAAACAATATTGAGCTTCCTGAAGACTGTTTAATTATTCTCAGTGAGCAAAACAACCGGATCAAAATATGCTCTTTTCAACCAACTGTATGAATTCATCTGTTTTTTCTTTTACAAATGATGAAAATCCAGTCAGTTAAATGTACAAAAGGTCACATAGCTGAATGCACACGTCGACACATGTCTGAACTTAAAATGAAGTCCTTTGCCAGTTGGTAGAGCTTACACACTGCTAGATACAATAACCAGCACTAGAAGCTAATGCAATTTAATGTTCTATCTGACAAGCAACTTCCTTTGGCTTTATCTCTTTGACAATATCAGATATTTTAGTAATCTGTATGAGTAACACCCCATTACAGCTTGTTCATGCATTAATATTCTATTTTATCTTGTGAAAGTGTTGTGGGGGCTGAAGTAAGACCCAGCTATCAGTCGGCAAGAGGCCAGTAACCTCTGTACACACACACACTCCCATTCACATTACAGATAATTATGATTTGATAGAATCGCTCATTTGCTTTAACTCTTTTAACTGGAAGCAAAGAGCAGAGTGAGCTTTAAAAGTCTTTGACCTTGACCCTAACTTACCCAAAGAAAAACTCATCAACCTAAAATTGTATGCTCTGCTCCATAAGACAGATGTTGTTGCTAGACTGTTGCTAGGTAAACAAATACATGTCCCCATCATATGAGTGAATAGCTGAGGCGCCCAAGTGCACGCACACAAAAAAGCTCAGACACGGGGAGAAGGACGGCCTGCCCGAACAAAAGGCTTGACACAGCACACTTGAGGAGAATGAGGCCTCCACATATGGTATGGAATGTAACAGATCCAAGCCAAGCTACGAACAAGAATTCAGGCCACTGGAGAAAGTGAACAATAGATGTACTCCAATACTGCAGAGTCCACATTTTTTGGTTTCCCGACTGAGCACGTTTGGGTTTGATTGCAGCCATCTGACTTTGAGGGGAACTTCGAAGGGCCCTGAGAGTTCCAAGATGTTAATTGACAGATAAAGTGGCTCAGAATCCGCAATGCACGCGTTACAAATTTCGAAGCTTTCTAGCTCGGCTCAATGAAAGCCCGCCGACACGTGTGCGGCGGCAAATAAGGCCTTGTGCAATCACTTTTACTGTCAAGGATAAAACTCTTGAAAAAGCAAAGGGCCTCTTAGTCCTGAGTCACACTGCTGCTCTGCATGTTGTTTTGCTCTTACACTGGAGTTTTGCAAGGAGTTGGTGTGTACATTCCTCAGGTCCAAGCGATGAGCTCATTCTCTGGGATATTTAGAAACAGGGTGATGTCACTGGTGTTTCTGATTTACAGCAGATGTGAGATGTTGTTCACGCCGGTGTTTGGTTGGGGGAAAAGTATCCGGGAGTACACAGGTTGCTTCAGATTTCCCAATAGTGGCTCAACTTATTACTATCAAACTATCTTGCCGTTCTCTCACCTGTTGCTGCTGTCCCGCGGTCGGTCCGCCCAGGGTCTCCTGCTAACTCCAGGGGGTGGGCATGTGGGTAAAGGTGGCGGTGGAATGGAGGGCAAAGGGGGCAAGGTCCTCTTCCCCTTCCCAAAGCTGGGCCCGGAAATCGGGGTAGTGGGTGGCGTGTGGTGCTGGAAGGTCCGCTGAGGTTTGGGTAAAGGGTTAATGGAGGGAGCGCCCGGCTCGCTGTACACGTTCTCAGGATCCCCCTCCCTCCGCCTCCGCGGGCCCACCGGCCGAGTCACGTCAAATGTCCCGAAAATGGGTTCATTGGCCTTCCTCTCATTTTCCTCCTGCTCTTCCTTTGAAGGAGGGCAGAAGTAATTCCCTGGGAACGCCAGCGATGGTCTGTCAGGAGCTTCCTTTGTTGCCTTCTCCAGTTTCTTAACATGAGTTAAAACACTTTTCTTGTCTTGGGGCTGTTCTGTTGCCTTAGAGGCCCGAAATCCTCTCTCTAGGATCTGCTCTTTGTCTTTGTTCGCCGGACCTTCTGGCGATTTAGCCCTCAAGTCCCCGAGCTTTCCAACATTCTCCTTCCCTGAGTCTTGTCTGTCCCAGTTTACAAACCTCTTGCTGTCAGTCCTCTGGACCTCTGAGGCTTTGAATTCCTTTTTCCTCACCGTCTCTATTTCCTTTTGCGTTGTGCTAAGCGGACACGACCCCGTGGAGGCGAGCTGGGTCGGCTCCTTCTTGCCCTCCCATTGCGAGATCTTATCGCGGATGCTGGCGGTCTTGGCCCCCGCTTGGCTCTTGTTGTGGTTCAGCTTGCCACACAGTCCGTTCTCCATGTTGGGGGTCCTCTGGTCTGCGGCGGTGGTGGTGGCTCTCCTGTGAGCCAGCATGTCGCCAGGAGGACCCGGGCTGTCGTTGAGACTGAGCAGGGGGGAGATGGGTCGCTTGGTGGGCACAGCGGCGTCTCTCCGGTCTCTGTCCACTGGTAACCCGCACACCTCTTGGCGCTGGGGCACCACAGACGACGGAGCCTCCCTGACCTTCAAGCCACAGCACTGGAGCCTGGCACACAGACACAAACATAAACATGAATACACACTTGAATGATTTATTGAGATCATCATGTCAGTTGCTGAGGTATAAAAATGTTCCCCATTGCTCTTAAAATTGACCTTACAACTCCAGCAATTAGATCCAAGCAGATTTTACTTTATAGGGTAAACAAGAATCCTAGTTAAAATAGCACAGACGTCTCCTTGGTGCCTGACTTTTAGCAGCGAGAAACTCCTGGAAGATTACTGGGTCGTGACTGTTTGAACCCTTGGTAAGAGGTCAAAGTTTACAGGCCGTACACACACAGCCATTTCAATGTGAGCTATACATAGGAGATGGAAGTATACACAGAGGAGGGCGAGGCCAACGTGTAGAAGTGTATCTTTTCTTTTCTACTACGGACTCGCTGGGTTTTGACCCAAGAACCCAAAGTCCATTCATCAAATGATTGAATTTCCAACAAACAGAGGAAACGTGGCCTTGCTGGGTGACTTCTGATGACCTCACTGGATGTGAAAACCAACAGTCATGCAATCTAGAGGAAATCTCGGGGGGAAATTACTGATTAGAGTTTCCCTACAGACGTTTAAAAGGAAAGACATAAGCAGAGCGGTAACTACGACCAGTAAGGAAACAACCAAATACTTCTCCAAATTGCACTTGGTTTTATTAGTTTGGCCTCGTCCCCTCTTTCCCCCCTCCCCCTTTCTTTTCCCCTCCATGTCCCCCAGTTGAAACAGCAGTTTTTATTAAGGGTGAAGCAACAGAGGGGAAAAACTAGGTCAAACAGAAAATCCAAGCGGAGGAGAGCAGGAGCTGAAAGGGTGGGGGGGGTGGGGTTGAGTGAAGGCAAAAAGAAGTGGAGCAGATGGAGGAGGAAATCGATATCGCCTCGAGACAAAAACGCGCTTGTTTATGATTAAGAGAGAGATTGAGAGGTCGATATTAAAAATGGATGCCGCGGAAGGCTTGTCTGCTTCAGCGCTGCCGCGGATGGGTGGAGGATGGAGATGAGGGTCACTGAGGGTGGGAGCGGGGAGACCAAGGGTACAAGGACACAAAAGCATCTCTGTCCAGCTGAGCTAACACTGAAGGCAAAGGGTTAGAAATGGGTTACGAGAAAGACTAGAGGGACAAAACCGACTCCTTTTTGCGATGTTCTTTCATATTAACCTTTGACAACAACCCAAAGGGATGTGGATGATGCCTTTGAGCGCCAGGGATGGTCATAATAATACCTAAAAACAACTAGACATTTAAATCTCCTAGTAGACAATCCTCCCATTTGCACAGATTAAAATCCCTTTGTGATAATCTAAATAGAACTAATGAATATTGCAAGGATGGCAGAAGGTGCTATGGAGAGTGGTCGGAGAGGTATTAGTCCGAGACAGCAGGGGGGCAGTAACAGTATCCAGATGCCAGATGGTCAACTCTACCCTCCTCTTCTCCTGAAGCCTGTTATTGTTATCCCACCAAAGAGAAAGGAAAGAGCTCCTGGAGAAGAGGAAGGAGGAACTTTGAGATGGTCACGGGAATGGTGCAGGTCACACATGTCACGAGATACATGTAAAGGTTATATGCTTTTGTTGGGTTTTGTTGCTATCACCTAGGGGTGATTCTCCACAACTTAATGTAGGGCAAAATATATCTTCAACAGTACAGTAGCCATAGTTGCAATGAATTTAGACATAAAGTGATGAGAAATCTTGACAATTATCACTATGGGGATGTTCCTTCTTGTTGTGCGCTTTAGGGTTTTATCTACTTCAATTTCTTTGAAGGTGCTATGTTGTCAACAGCGCTCACTAGGCCAACCCTAAATCCAACAAAGTCACTAGGATGGGTTGAACTCCGGTGTTGATGAAAGAAACAAAGTCTGCTTCAAGTAAACCAAATTCAGGAAGCGGACTACAACGCATGGTTTGTTTTGTCTTACTGTCAGACCATTCAGACGTGAAGTGAGGACAAGGTAAAAGATCTAATAGAAATATGGTGAGACGAACATATATCACAACTGCAAGTAAACACACACTTATATTCAAAAGTTCGATTCGTTTGACAAAGTGCATTGTGAGAGCAAAAACCCAGTTGGTTCTCATCAGTCTATTAGGTAGAAAACGACCAAACATGACCAAAAGTATGAAATAATGGAACATAACATCAAATCAACAAAAAATGACTGAATTAAGTCACAATTCATAACACAGATGCACATAATCCAAATATCCCCCAGGTCAGAGGCAGTTATGTCATATTCAGGGCCAGGTGCACCTCAGTGTACCGTCGTATTCATCCCAACTGGGCGGCTGCCAATGGGAAGAGAAGATAGGTGGGCGAAGACCAGGAACACAAACTACTATAACATCCCCAACAGAGCGACAAGTGCTTGCTCATAAACACTTTAAATCACAGACAGAGCTGAGCTTTGTCTCTAGATGTTACTGGTCTTTTCAATGGAAAAGAGCCATATATTACCATAGAGGTGATATGTAACACATTATTAACAGAAAGAGGTGATTTGCTTGGTGTTTGAGTCACCTACCCGTTGACTGATTGGTAGATGCAGTTGTCAGTGTTTGTGCAGAGCAGCAGTGCCCTCCCACCAGTCATGGTGCTAGCAGCCGGCATCCTGAGAGGGGACACAGAGAAGACATTATTACAATGTTTTGTATCAAACATTAGGAGCCTGCGAGGAAGGCAAAAACTATGATTACATTTATGAGAAAGCAAGGGCACGACACACACACAGGCCATGAGGTCGCAAAGCAAAATATTGACAAACGGGGCTAAAAATTCTCCAGCTATTTCAAACTAAAACGATGCAAGAAAAAAGACTGATGAATGAGAGAAGGGTCAGGAGAGCTCTCTTTGGCAGATACTTTAAACTCACATGTGCGAATGGGAAATTGAAATAGCTCATATTTCTCATTTCAGCAGCTAGGGGGAAGCCAGAGCTGAGCAGTAGAGACCTCTGAAGCTGCGATGGCGGCCGCTCTCAAACTGCCACTCGCCGTTTGATCGGTAATTGGAGGAAACGGTGAAAACAAAACGGTGACTAGCCAACAGACATAAACACACGTAGGCTCCAGCACCCATGAAGAGTGATGGAAAACTGATGGGAAATGATTAAAAGATACACCCGAAACAATAAGGTTTATCACGTGTCTTGGTTTTTGCCCTTTTCCTGAACAGATTTCTGGAGGATCCACTTGACAACTCTGGAACACACATTTTCTTTTTCGCGCTTTCTCTCTGAAAGCCCGCCACGGAATAACTTCCTTAATGTGCTGCGCCTTCTCCAGGACTACACATTTCCCTCTGTTTTTTATTACGGCCACGCGGCGCCAAGACGAGTGCGAGGGGACTTGCCCGGCCAGTTCCAAATGATTACTCGGTCCATTTGTCAGAGCGTTGATGAAACTAGACACTCTTTGGAGGCCGAGCAGCTATGGGTTGCCTGGACGGGAGGCGGCCTGGCATTGGAGGTCCCGGGCACAACAAAAAAGGTCAACAGGTCGAACGGGTTGCTGCTACACGCTGCTTTGCCACCTCGCACGAATGAAAACACACCTACATGGAACCTCCACATCCTGCCACACAATCCAGACTGGAGGTGTGTGCAGCAGACGCTTCTGTCCAGATGTTCTGGTGGGGAAACTTTAGGGCATCCGTGGGCTGTTAAACATTTCCTGAGCACTGCACGGCCCAAACCCGGCTCCACCGCCCCCAACCCCCCAAAACCTGACACTGACACTTTGAGTTGTTGAGCCCCGACTATTCGGGGAATGTCAGCTCAGTTCAGCCAAATTCCATAAATTGTTGTCCCAACTGGCAGCGAGGCAAGTCAGCAAAAAAAAAGACATGATTTTGTTGGATTATGTAAAAAAAAAAGGGGGGGAAAAAGGACCTAAATAGCTGAAGTCTTCCCTAAGCTAACAACATAATTGGACCTCTGGGTGCAGTGTTTTCAAATGAGTCTGGGGCTGCTGTGAGTTTGTTTCTTCTTGAATTAAGGAGCAAAAAGGCCGATCAAGGGAGAAGTTGCGGTCTTGTCTTGACGGTGCACTCAAGAAAAAGTCACCTTTTAGCTCACAGCTCAGCTTACAGCGCTCCTTTGTCTTATGCCATCAGTCCGAGCCCCCCAGAGAGAGCGAGCGCGAAGGAGGAGGGGGGAGGGAGAAGAGTTTGCGTCAGCCATCCACTAGCCTGTAGGCCCAAATTATTTTCAGCTGTAAGCCGAGCAGAGGTCACATGTTTGAGGGGAAACATCAACTGATCCCCCCCCCCCCCAACCGCCGCCTCTTTCTGCTCCTTTTCTCCTTACTAAATGAAATGAAGAACAGAAATCCTGCATGAAAAGTGGGGGAGGGGACGCTGGAACCGGGGACTGTAAAGAATGTATGGAGCCTCAGATTTACATTTTCCTCTTTTTTTTCACTCTCTTCTGCGGTGAGAAGGGTGTTGCATATCACAGGGTGAGGGGAAAGATGGGAGATATGAGGAGTGTGTGTGTGTGTGTGTTTGGGGGGGGGGGCAGGACAGGCAGGGGTTGTCAAAACCAAAGAGGAAAGTGGATATTGCAAAGAATAATACAAGTATACTGTTGCACTGTGAAAACACTGCTGGCTTTTAGGCTGTCCTGCTTCATTGTTTTGAGCCCCGGGGCCAAAACAAAAAGCGCAGTTCGGCGGAGATTCTAGCGCCTTAAAAGGGAATTTCGGTGTTTTCACGCAGTTCTGACTTCACAACAAGCCTAACCAGGCTGGAGCATGTCTCTGACCTGACTCACCCGCGCCGCGTGGTGCTTCCCAGGACTCGCCTGAACCTGACAAGTGCCGCCTTTGCATCTCGTCCGGGCAGTAAATTCGACAACATTGCCCGTTTTACAGCATTCAGTTACTGAGGAAACCCTTTTTTTGGGGGGTGGGGGGGTGGGGGGGTCTTTGTGTCCTACAGCTATTGGCAACTATTGTTTAACCCTAACCCCCAGAGGAAGATGGCCACCGGCAACAATGCACGAGGCTGAGGCGAGCCATCTGCCGTGGGCCAATAAAAACATCACGGGAAACTGCAACCCAAAAGACCTCTGCACGGGGGCCAGCACCCCTCCACCCCACCCCACCTCCGCCCGGGGTCCGCTGCACGAGGTGTGACTGGCCATCCATGCCGCTGCTGCAGAGGAAGTGGAAGCAGCATTGTTCACCAGCAGCTGGATGGACGAGCACTGGATGGACAAGATGGTGGTTTGAAAGTCTGCTAGAGCGGAAAACACACACACACTCATGAAAAAGAAGCTCTAGTTTGTTTTCCCCCCAGTAATCACCTGTTGATTTTCTTTCCAGCATCAGTGCCTGGAGGCACAACCATTATAAAAGATACCCAGTGTCCCAAGTGCTGCTCAGTTACCACCACACACTCATATTGCCCTAAAGTGTTTACTAGATAGTGATAACAGCAGCCGGGGTCAGACTCAGTGCATCGGAGTTGCATAACAAACCCTGCATGAGATCACTAACGGCGGATGGACGCTCAGGCCTTGGACAGACCACAACAAACACATTCGCGCATCCTCACATGCATGTTGTTGTTGCCCAGTACTGGATGTTGCAAAGTGTCATGTTTTGTTTTTTTGCAAGGACTCAGTTAAGTGTCTCAAGGTCAGCAGCCCGCTCTTCTATTGTTTGCAAATCCCCAACGGAATCTACTGTTTTTGCGCAGATATACATAAAAAAGTGACATTTCAAGGACATATCTGTGTCAGATGCAGGCGCAAAAAAAATTTCTACTGCCTCTTGAAGATCTTGATTGATACGCATCAATCAATCACATCAATCTACAACACGCATCAACACGCAATCATATTTTCATAAAGGACCATGAATTATTAGCCGCTAAAAAGTCTGCACCAATTTTAATGATTATCAGCCTGGAGGTTCTGGATAGGGGTGTCCCGATCCAATATTGATATTGGATATTGGTCCGATCAGTAAAAATAGGTATTGGATTATATCGGCCTCCATCTAAAATCTCTGATATAGTCACTCCGATACAAGCAGTCCATTCCAGACTCCGCTCCAGCACTTCTATGTGGAATATTATTGTGCTTCAGGTTCAAATGTATGTAAGCCATTGATTAATAATAAATGGGTCAACTTTTCTCATTCCTACTGTTGCTGACTATTGTTCTCTGTTTGAGTAATATCACTTTATCAAGCCTTTTCTAACATTCAGCAAAATAATTAATAAAAGTATGCATGATTTGTGCTGACATCGTATCGGTTCAATATAGGTATTGGTCGATACTCAAGGCTGCAATATCGTTATCGTATCCAAGGTGAAAAAGTTGTATCGGGACACTGCTAATTATGGATAAAAAAAATCCTGATCTTTATGTCATGCAGGTGAACACACACACGCTGTCAGACAGTCATTCCGCTGACTCACTTTACTGCTTTTAGTTCCGTAGCCAGCTGTGACCAGATGAGCTCAGATAAGTGAATGTTAAGTTTGCAAACATGCACCATGCGGTCCGCAGGGAAATGCAAGTGCAGACAACGGGCTTAAACCGCAGAAATGTTCGCAGCTGTGCTCGTAAATTGATGAATGCCGTCTCCTCGTAGGTGCCCGGTGATCCTAATTAACATGGGATTAGCATACATGCCCCGTCCATGCCCATAAAAGGGCGTGAGACCAGCGCATCTGTTTAATTATTAAAAAACATTATAGGTGATAAGAAAATGACTGTTATTCAAATAAAATTTTATATGCGTGGGTGTGTGTAGATTTTGTCTTTAGCTCCCAAATAAGAAAACACTCACTGGTGAAATTCTTTGTGTGTGTGTGTTTTGCAATATTTCTCAGCCCCCAGCTTGTTACACTCAACATTATCTGTAGGTGTTAAATGCTTGGCGATAATCACACGCGGCGTTTCTGTTTCAGGTTGAATTTGTTTTATCATGCTGTGCAGGTGGTGCTGTCAGCGTTTGGTAGCGAGCGCTTTATCAGGCTTCTGGGTCGTTGTCAGCGAGCTGTCGGCCGCCTGCAGCTGGAGGCCCCCCCCCGACACACACACACACACACACTGCTGGCCCGACGTCCCACCCGCCTCTCCCAAACAGCTGCTTCTCATAAAGATTTCATCCACAGCTCCATCGCGCTGTCTCTCCATCCCTGCGTCCAACCCCGCAGGAACAGCTAACACCATGACATCATCACCCCTCGCTTGTTCTTCCCCGAATTGCGCAGTTTTTCTTTCGCTCTCTCTTTCTCTTGGTCTCTCGGTGTCATTTCCAAATACCTAAAAAGGGCAAAAGTCGCTAGCGAAAACCCACGCGGCTTTTCACGGTCATCAGGACGTGGAATTACACCACATATGAGTTTGCTGCTTTCAATCCCCCCCCCCCCCCCCCCCC
>CAESWR010000431.1:46678-57854 GCA_903171835.1 Mullus surmuletus | reverse complement strand
CCTGGAATTGAACCAATGAAACACATGTAGTCATTAAATAAGAATAACCGAAAGATTCAGTGTGGAAATACCAATAATTAATATGACAGGCCTCAACCCGGTCTGACACGCCGCCCTCACCAGTAATGCTCGTGTGGCTAAATCGCTGCCCTGCAGCATGATGGGAGATTTTCTTTTGAAAGAACTCCTTCACTGTGTTCAGGTGCAAAATCTGGCCATGCAGAGTAGCAAAATCATTGCCGGCGATAAGAGGAGAGTGTGAGAGCGAGTGACTGTGCCAGCCACTGACTTATCAACGTGTGTAGGACGATCGATAGCAAATTGATCGGGTCCACTTCCCAGCAGATCTCTTATCGACCATCCCGCTCCTCCAACACTTTGAGTTTGAATTTCCTTCTTTGGTACTGCGGCTGTGCAGCCGTTCCTCTGACAAGACGCCTGTTAATGTAAGTACCGGCACAATTAATCCAAGCCAGGAGCCGGTCGCTAATTTAATTCATTTTTAGTGTCTTTTTAATTACCGGCGTAATTGCAATGATGGAACGATGAATCCCTGAACTCGGGGTCTAAAATGGACGCGCGCCGCGTGCATTAATGAGGTTAGCCGGTGGTGGAGTTGATCTTGATGTCACATTCATTCACTTTAGTGCATCTCACAACAGAGAGCCATTTTGCCACCATCCCATCTCACCAAGGACGTATTGATTAAATTTCCATCTAATGCGTGTTTCTTTTTTTTTCCCCCCGTCTTGATCCATGACCCTTCCGGAATTGCCTGCGAGGATTAGTGATTAGCTAATGTCGGTAAAAGCATCCGCGCGTTGTCCCGACACTTTGGGCGCCTGGGAGGCCGATGGCGGCGTTATCAATAAACACTCCTGCGGTTTGACAGATATCGTCGCTCAGGACGTCATGGCCACCTTGAGGATCCTGCACGCTCTGTTCAAGAAGCACACACGGACGTCAGAGGGGACGGGAGGACGGACACGGGAGGAGGAGGGATCGGCCACCGGACACGCCATCGAAACCCGGGGACCGACTGCGAGGGCCTCGGCAAACGCTATCTGATTATCTGACGGGAGCTGAGCGGCATTAAGACACTGAGAGCAAAGTAACCTGGGAGAGAAATTTCTGGTAAACGCTGGTAGTCTGAAGTCCATGCCAATCTAAAGTCAAACAAATACAATTTAAACACTGGAATTCTTCTGAAAAGGTACAGTTTTCCGTTCATGTGTTGATAATGTTGTCCATCCCTCAGCTCGGTGCCCCTCGTGGTCTGGTGCACTTCCGTTTTGTTTGGTGAATTTGCAGCCACCAGCCTCGAACATGTCTTACTTAGCCTCGGGTGATTTTTGTACATCAAAAGGAATGAAACAGAAGTAAACATTAACTGAACCTAAGTGTTCCGAGGATCTTTATTACACACGTTTGATGTCTTTTTTGGCATATTTTGGACGTGAGTGTAGTGGTCTGCTGCCAGTATCGTTTTAGTTCTACACAGTACAATTGACTCATTTGGCTGTACCCTTCTTTTTTTTTTTGTTTGATCTCATAAAAATAACAACAGCATATTACTTCAGTTAGAAAACAATTCAGATTTTCTAAAGATGTAACAGAAGAAAGCATAAACATGAAGCTTTTTTCCAGGTACCATCCCCCAAATTCCCTTCTCTTTTTGCAGTGTTTCTGTTTGCAGCCCTCGGCAACCGTATCAAAGAGCTAAAAGATACAAAAACTCAGCACATATTCACAGGTGGAGATGGTGATGGGAGTTGCCATCAGTTGGCCAACCTTGCTCATGTAAACCAGCAGGTAACATTGTAACACGGTAACATTATCAACACATGAGCGGAAAACTGCAACTTTTCAGAACAATTCCAGTGTTTGAATTGTATTTGTTTGACTAAAGCTTGTGTAAAACAGAGAATTGTACGCTGTGTACTACATGCAAGTGTATTAAAGCCTCAATAGAGGTGAGGTTGCTAAGGTTTATTTGGTTAAAGTACTGATGTCTAGCATGTATAGAGTCTGTCATTGCTGATACGTGGTCAACTAATAAAATATCAGGTTTTCTGACAGTAAGAGTGGAAGTCAGAAGTTCCCCAAAGTGAGCGTCGGATTTCCTGGATCTAAGTGGTGAGGCTGCCAGGATAGACTTCGGTATAACTGAGTTTACAGATCAAGGATAATGCACTGATGGTTTTCTTATGCAATATTTGGTAAGATGAATTGTTGATAGGTTTCGAACAAATCAAAAAATCAGATCTTTGGATCGTCGGAAGGGAAGAGAGGAGCGAATTTCCTGGATCTAAGTGCTGAGACTCCCAGGTTAGACTTTGGTAAAACATAAGGTGACCAGACGCCCCCGATTTCTGGGGACAGTCCCCGCTTTGAATGACCTGTCCCCGGTTCAAGCTGTCCCCGAAAATGTCCCAGATTTCAGCGTTTTATAATTAAAGAAAAAAAAACGGTTGCCTGTTGACTAGAACAACACTTATTACGTTAGCTGGTCGCACTCCACCTTTGGAGGAGAAGAAGAAGAACAGATGGTTACGTAAGTGTCCCAGTTTCTTCATTTCATCTTGATAACTTTTAATTAATTTTTATGTCCCCTCAGTATAACAGCTGAATAGTGTTTGTCATGATGTATTACTGATAAGTAGTGAGCAACTACAAAAAAAATTGAATTTCTGAATTGTAAAGAAGGAGGTCAAAAGTTCATCCTCGCCTTCCCTTTAAGGACCCTCACGATAGGCATTACCGTAATCTATTCTGCCAATTCCACAAAAATCAGCCCTCGTACGGTGGAATCATCATCTGGAATTATCGTCTAAGTGGTAGAAAATTGCTTCAATAGGTTTAACTGCTCGCTAAGTATCTCTTTTTCATGACTGGGCGGCCACTTTATAATTGTTAAAAAGTCAGCATGGATAATGTGCCGGCTTTTATCTACCTCACACTCCTCTGGCTGCCGGCCGCTCTAATGTGGACTACCTGTTGTGGACGTCAGCGCAGCCCCGTTATTTCCCGATCATTTTCTCACACTTTTCATCCTTCCGCGCGCCCGCTTCCCCCAGAGCAAAGTCTCAGTAAACAATGTGGGATCCATCTCCCCCGTGTTGGCCCTGACAGCCGGCGACCTCCCCCTCGCTTTTAGCCCCGCGAAGTCAGAAAAACATTTTTTTTTCCTTCCCTTTTCTCGCAATAGTCGACAACTCAATGTCACGCGGATGTAAAGACGAGAGGCGGACAATGGCAGCCGTTCCATCAAAGTGTTGTTTTTTGGGGGGTTTTTTCTCCGCAAATTGTGTTGAGTTAGAAAAGACGGAGCGGAGACGGGAAAGCTCGATCACGGCCGGCGCTGCGAGGTCACAAATGGAGTCCAATTACTTTGTTTAAAAGAAATCTATGCAAATCGCCATCGATTTGTTAGTGGAAGGTAATTGTTTCCAGCGAATTAGCAGGCTGTTAGCGTTTCTGTGGCTTTGTCCGCAACATCAGAGTGCCCAACAAATGCAACTTTTGACCTCGGTTTTCTTGCAGACGTGTGTCAGTGAATACGTCAAATTAATTTCTCCTGACCGCTGAAAACACGCATGGAGGATGTGGAGACGGACGGAGGCGCCGGGTCGCTCGCGGCCATCGTATAAATTGGCCGGTTCAGCGTCACTAAATCAAAATGCTGTTTTTATGAAGTGTTTTTTGTTGTTGTTGTTTGGTTGTGGTCGGTTTGCGTGTTGGAAACTTAATTGCTTTCCCTGAATTTATTAAATGTCAGGCGCAAATGAAGCCATGTATGACTTCCTGTTAATATATGAGTTAATTAAACCTAGAAAAACTTGATGATATGGGCTGGAAAATGATGTTTTTGCAGAACTTTATATTCACCCATTGACATCCGTTCACGCTTAATTTTTTTAAAACCTATTGGATATTAATTATTAATATACAGATATAATATCTGACATGACAGTGACCTTTGACCATCAAAATGTCGATATTGCCCAATATAAAGGGCAATTTCACTTCTTATTCGACTATTTACTAACCAGCACTAGATGGGTTACATGTGTATTTGACTTGCAAACCACCTTCTGACACACAACAAAAAGAAAACAATCGCTGATAATTAATGTTTTTTGCGGTTAAGGAATTAAGGTTTTATCCTGTCACCACTTTCTAATCCATGGGGATAAATATCCTGATAAACCTTCAGTGGATTAAAGCCGCTCTGCTCCGACAGCAACGACTTTTCCCTTTTATTCCTCCACTGGGAAGCAGATATCACTCGGCAAAGGCCTCGGTTTTCTGGCGACAGGTGCTGTATAATGTTAGATATAAATAACATGTTATTATTTCCTACATTGAGGGTTGGAAGGGACGGAGCGCGGGGCCGGAGTCATTAACGGCTCCGGTGAGGATGCAAAAAGCCGACATCGCTGTCTGTCCTTTACGCTTTCATCAATTGAAGAAATATGAGTCATATGTTCCTCGTCACATTGAACAGATGCACGTCTGCGCATGAAAAGAGAAGCCCGTCCAAGCTTGAGTGCCGGAGCGAAACTGCCCGTTATTCCGCCGTCGTTCATCACCGGGAGGCGTGTTTCGCTCGCGCCTCAAGTTCTCTGAAGAACCGGAGTCAGAGGGCAGCAAACGGAAAACAATTCTGACAATTCTGACACTGGTTTGGGCGTAGAGGTGATTGAACTGAGGGAATAAACCCCAATGAATGCGGTCCATCATTGGGTCTGAAGGAGCCGAGGGAAAGGAACACAAGAGGTCAAAGGTCGCCTCCTGTGGGGCTTCGGGAACTTCGTTACCGCCAATCTACAGGATTGATGCCCGGCGACCATGTGGTGTGTTTGATTGGGGCGAAAAACAGCAATTAATGTGCGGAGAAGCATATCGTTGGTGTTGAAGTGTCCGAGTGTGGACGCGACTTTGGGAGGCCGAGGAGGAAGATGAGCGGAGGAAGATCCAGTGCGGAGAAATACACGATCCCGAGCAGTAAATTCTGAAAATGCTGCGCCGGGTTAAAAAAAAAAAGTGATTTGCTGAGATTTCCCACTTCATAACATGAATCAAAAGCTGCTAGAGACGTCCAATCACAATAAACCTACTCATCATTTTCCCCAAATTGAAAAGCATTTTTTTTTCTCTAATTTCGCAGCTGCTGCCTTGTGAGTTTATAAGTTTTTACTATTTAAATTCAGGAAAACAAAGAAAAAAAGCTCATTATGCTCCCCCTTGAACGGGCTTGTTGCTGTGCTGAAAAACAATTCACACCAAATATCTGCGCTTCTTTCTTTGCCGCTGCGACTGCGGATATAATGAAGTTCTGTTTATTCAAGGTTTTTTTTTCTTTTTTCTTTCTTTGTTGCCTTTCTTTTATATTACGCTGCGAGCGACCGATCCTCTCGGGAATCCGTGCCCTCTGCGTTTGACCCTGCTTCAGTATTTATAGAGAGACGGAGCCCAGCGCGGTGGCTTCTAACAAACACTGTCTTTGAGAGACTTGCACGAATACAAAGATCACACGAGCGCACCTTAATAAAAAAAACAACACAAATATGCAAAATAAATAAAACAATGAAACAAAATGTGCATTATGAGTCTGCCCCTCACTCTGCAAAGCCATACGCTTAATCAGAAGCCTCCAGCGTCGCCGCCATTTGCATACATTTGCCCGCTTACCCTTTAACTTGATAACAAAAATGAGGCAAGCGTAACGCAATAACTTTTTAATTTGTCGCCAAAGCTGGGCGCCAATTAAACCGATTGGCTTTAAATTAATTTTTCCTTCGTCCGTTAATACAGCGGCGGCGGCGGCGGCGGCCGGTGCTCTCCTCGACGGCCCAGCGGTCGTCTGGCGTCCTCGCCTGAACTCCGGGCGCCATGTTGGAGCGAGGAGTTAATGTCTGTCAACAGTCTGGGAGAGATTAAAGCTCAACCACCTGCGAGCTGCACTATCGAGTTTCTGATCGGAGCAGACGGGGGGAGGCTGCAAACACACATCCATGCGAAACCCTGCGCCTGATGCAACGCCGGAGCGCTGGCGGTAATGTTCGCTCAGACGCGGCGAGCGTTCGTCTAAAACCACACTTTGCTCTTTTTTTCGTTATTATTATTTCATTATTTCATTCATCACACTCATTTAATCGATCAATCAAAATGTCCTCTCTTGCTTTACAGTGTGTTTTTGGATCTGCCATTTTTCCATTACAAAGTTTTAATTATCTGTCAATCAAGCAGAGGAGCAGCAGTGGGACGGAGGGGGGACAGAGAATGCTCATATAAACGGCGGCGGGAGGAAAACAGGAAGTGGCCTCCTCTCTAAAGTGGGCGGAGGGGCGACGATGTGGATCTGTTATTATCCTGTGATTTAGATTTAGCTCTTGTATTTGTGTGTTCTGACGTGTTTGATCTGTGGTTTTTGTCTCTTGTGTATGTGTGTCTTTTATGTTTATTGTTTGCCCTTTAACTTTGAGCGTGCAGGAAGCGAGGGAACACGGGGGGGGGGAATCTGCAGAAACAGGGAAAAAAAGACAGAAGATGATTAATAACGCGAGCTGTTTCCGGTGCGCTGCGTCCTGCTGGAAACCTCTCTGAATCTTCCTAGCGAAGCAGAATGTTGGTGAGAGCTCAGAGTAAGAGCGATGTTTCTGACACCGACCGCGTCCTGAACGCAGGATTTTAAGGTGAGATCCAATTTAGTTGCAGTGATTCATAACATTTTTCTCTCTGCACGTTGATAAAGAGCAGGTCTAGATCACGCTGTGCTAGTTGTGTACAGAGTTACAACAATCCCCCCAAGAACAAGTACGCAGGTGGGTGGGACCACCTGCGTAAATATGGTCAGGTTTGAATATTATAGAACATAAAGGGCCGTCTGCTCATCTTCTAAATGTGTTTATGTCTGTGCTATTGGGTTGAATATGTGGATGTTGGCTCTATGCGGTTCATGTCTATGTTTTTCCTCTTTGCCAGACAGATTTCAGCCTTTTTTTTTAACCATAAAGTATTATTGTAGCCTTTCATAATAGAAACCACGTCCGGCTGCAGGTTAACACAAAACATCTTTGATGAAATATCCTTCAGTACAAAAAACATCCATTGAGAAGAAGTGAAATATGAAAAAGAGACTAGAAACCTCTTCAACTCTTATCGAGCTGCTTGTATTCATTGTGTGTGTGTGTGTGTGTGTGTGTGTGCTTGGATTATTAATTAAAAAATACATTTTTCTTTCAGATCTGCTTCACATTGGCCTCAGATGTCAAAGTGAAATAACTTATTCAAACGCCTGAGAGTGACATTATTTCTCCATTGGTGCATCTTTGTTGGTGCTCCTCCTGTAGATGGTGTGTGTGTGTGTGTGTGTGTGTGTGAGAAAGTGATGTAATCAAACAGGCTGAGTTGCTCATTTCACCCTTGTTTGTCGCAGCTGATTTGTGGATTTGTTTTTTTTAACCATTTATCAGTAAATACATTGGCTTTAAAAAGTGTGAACACGACTGCACACGCTCCGTAACCGTGGCGATATCCGTGTCATTTCCTCTTTGCGGGGAGCTCAGCGTGGCTTTTGTTCAACATTCTCCTCAGCTGAGCTTTAAACAAATAATTCAAACGGTATCTGGCAGCACTGTTGGCTATTTCTTCCCATCGACTGCTGTATCTTCACTAAGCGTTCGCGGCCCTGCTGGTTCCTCCTCGGCCGGTGCTGATCTGTCACAGGTTCGACTCCAGTATGATTAATAATCACCTGCTGCATTGGCTGACACGTCCAGGTTTGTCCACCTCATTACCTCCATGGTGTATTTTGCACAGTTTTGAGTTTGTAATCGCCACTGATTTCTGGAGTTCACACGGGGAGAGGACGAAGTGGATGAAGGCGGGAGCTTACAAACATACGCACAAAATATTATAGTACAAGAGGAAAACAAATAAATAAATGCCGGTATGTAAAAGGGAGGATATTTATGATCCCATGCTATTTTCAAATCTTTTTTACCGCTTCACTTATATTATAAGTGATATAAGCTGTAGTGTTCTATGTATTTTTCTTTTTTCATTTTCTCATTTTCTTTTTTTAATGTCATTTTATCGGCCATGACAAATTTCAAAATAATCTATGGAGGTCTGTTAAATAAATAAAAATATCAATATGTAGTTTAGAATAGTCCTGCAGAGACTTATTTTCTAATCTTCTTTTATCCCTCATTTATATTTAATACACCACTGTTGTATTGTATTTTTCTTGAATTTTTTATCTGGACTGAACCTATTCTTTTTTTTCAAAGCCATCTTATCTGCAATGACTAAAATGCCGGTAACTGAAAAAGGGTCATTAATAGATTGCTTTGGCTCCGAAATTAGGCATTATTTAAAAAAACAAAAACAAAAACACAAGACCTCTGCCAAAGTCTTTGACTTTTCCAAAAGAAAATATTGGAAATGTCTGAAAAATATGACGAACTTCGCCCCCCCGAACCTGACGTGAAGCTGCAGAGAACATTGGCAGCGATTAGTTGAAATGGAAGAGGAACATTAATATCTACCTCAAATGGATCCTAATGCAGCAGAGTAGACTGCGGACGGGTCGGAGGAGAAGCGCGGCCTAATGGAGTTTTAATAGACTAATGTTGGCAGGATGTGTCCTGGGCTCCTCAATAACAGCAGGATGTGGAAATCGAGTCAGTGCTTTTTAAATGGTGATGGATGGAGGCAATTGGCTTCATATGCGCAGATGGCGAGAGCGCCGGTTGCCGGGACGCGGGGCGGAGGACGCCGATGGAGCGGGGAGGCAGGCTGATGGGCCGTGCGACTGACAGAGGTGGATGATGGGAGAAAAGTCCGAGCTCCAGGGGAACCTCGACAACGTGCTCAAAACCTGAATCCAGGAAGCAGCAGGTGCCGGAGTCAAAGCCGGCTGTTGAGGCCCCGTCAGTCTCCATCTTGCTGGTCTTTTAATGATGTTTTTGTTGTCGGGCTGCTCGGCGACGGAGCTCTGTCGGGCTTAGAAGGTCACTGCTTTGACGCCGAATGAGTCGTTTCATGTTGTATTGATTGAGCGGCGGAAAAGAAGGAGGAAGTTTATTCATAGGCGGACGGAGAGTCGAAAAAAAAAGGGAGGAAAAGACTCTGGAAGGCACCACACAGCACATCTAGGTGGTGCAGAAGAGAAATTAATTGACTCATGTTGTTCACCTACTGTGTGTAGTGCTCTTAGTGTATATGTAAATATGTAATTGTTTTTTATGTATTTACTTTTCACTTTTTATTCAGATATTTTGATCTCATTTAAAATTTTTAATTCTACGCTTTTTATTTTATTTTGATATTTCACATTTTATTGTTTTATTATTTTGTTCTGCTGTTCTTTGGGGAGCATTGCTTTATATTATACAATTTTCTTGTTTTTTAGTTATCTATTTATTGAGCTTTCCACATTTTGTATCTATTTTTTGTACCATTTTTGTGAGTTTGATGTTTTTTATTCTTCACTCTCCGATTGGGAGTTTTCCTACCAGAACCAATAAAGTCATTGTGATTCTGATTTAACAGGATGATTTGCGCGATGCACTTTTCTCATTAACATTACGGAGCATTTCAGCATGAAAACAGCAAACAAAAAAGGCAACATGTCCATCCAATAAACTCAAATCTTGGGCTTTTCAGAAAGCTGCTTTCGCATTTCACTTTTAAATTCACTCTCTCTGGGATTAACTCAGCTTTGGAAGAATTGTGCTTTATTTTTCAAGCGCTGCAATGAAGCATTCTGAATATGCTTCCTCTCCTCGACGCCTCGCCTCCTCAACAGCCAGCCGAGGCTCATGGGTGTTTGGAGCCGCCAGCGCTGCCAGACTGAGCGGAGAAGCCGCCTGTGAAGTTATTGAACAGTTTCTCCTCTCTGGTGTTGCTCGCTCGCCTCGCCGCCGCCTGCTCACTGTTTGCTGCCGTTGCTGTGCAGCTCAGAGGGGAAATGAGGTGTTTCCTTGTAGTTTATAACTTATCTTGAAAAGAGGCGTCATGTGTGCTTTGACAACACTTCACTTATGAGTTATTGATCCACTGAGTGCAGATCTGCTGAGGTCCGATGAATGCTTTGTAGGCCTGAGTGTGCGTGTGTGTGTGTGTGTGTGTGTGTGTGTCAGCCTGACTTTGTGTATCTTATGTGTATGAATCACCTACGTGAATCTGGAGACCAAAACCGAATCAAAACATGGCAACAAATTCATCAGAGTTTGGAGGTGTATTGTATTTCATACACACGGCAGCTTGTCAGGTGTCCAATGCAATAAAACAAGGTGTTTTTTTCCGGGGTGATACATTGGAAGATTTATTAAAGCTCAGATAGGAATGACGAATACTTTTTTTTCTTTTTTCTTTTCTTTTTTTCCCTGCCTGACGTCAAGTAAATTCACCCCATTTCAGTGTGAATCATGTTCCAAATCTTATCGTAGAGCGGCGGCTGAGACTACACTATTTAAAGCTGCTCTATACGATATTCTATACTCTAATACAGCACCAAACAATGATGAACTATTACTATTACCAGCTGCTAATGCTAAAGTTAATCCTGGTCTGAGGCTTACCCCTTCGTCTTGGTCTAAAACGCTGGTGCTCGTGGTAATCTAGCAGCACTGGTAAAATATCGGACAGCTCCTTTAAATATTTTGGGAAAACTCCCTTTTATCAGAGAAACCTCCGAGCAGAACTGAAAGATTCAAGGTGGGCGGAGCATCCTGCTGCTACGCTTTTCGATGAAGAAGGAAGACAGAGAATCTGCACACGTTCCTGCCCATCTGCTCCAAGGTTAATCTGTTAAAGGGATAGTTCGGTCCAGTTTCGGTGATGCAGAAAGTAGTTCCTTCTAGTTGCTGCGGTCACACGGATAAAGCGTTTTGCTCCAAAAAAACAATATCCGTTGAAAAGAGAAATCCATTTGCATCACGAATTCTTGGTCGCCAAAAAAGTCCGACCTCACAATCACCAGGCGCTATTTTCCCTCCCTTCGTATCACTGCGCGCACTAAACTTCTAGACCTCTGAATATGATTCCACAATATAACTCTGGTTATGATTAGTATCAATAAAACAGAATTTAATTTACTTTAGCATCAGAATTAGAAAATTGAGACTAATCAATGCAAAAGCTTTTCTGTACTTCAAACAAAACA
>CAESWR010000431.1:19601-30564 GCA_903171835.1 Mullus surmuletus | reverse complement strand
ACAGATGTGGGTTAGGAATGAATGTGATAATAAAATATGTGCATTAAAACCAATGGACGGGATTCGGTCTCCTTGTTCTCTTCAGACATGTAATATTAAAAGACTCAGATCAAACAGAATCTCTGACATTGGAGCCCCAAGTTTTTTGTGGATATTTTCACCAAAAAAATGCATTATTAAAGTCATATTTAGGGGGGTTCTGCAGTCTGAATATGTTTTTATCTCCTTGAATTGATGGATGAAGCAGCGTCTGAGGCACAACTAAAACAATATTGTGTAAATGAAGGATTCTCACGATTCTTCCCACTCGCCGCCGCCAGCGTCACTTACTTGTGTGCGTAACCGTCTGAGGTGGTGGTGAGGTTGATCTGCATGACCATCTGGAACTCGGTCTCGTTGCAGCAGTACTTGAAGGCCGTGTTGTTGTGGTGGCAGCAGAACATGTAGGTCTTGTTGTCCGAGAGGCGCGGGCAGTGGAAGCCGAAGTGGTAGCGCCCCTTGTGGTCGGCGTAGGGCTCGCACACCCGGTAATGAGCCGAGAGGGCTGCGAGGGGGGAAGAAGAAGACAGAAGACAGAAGACAGAGAAGTGTGAATTCCACTCGAAATTCCCCCGGAGACAAAGTCGGTCGCAACGTGACTCGCAAACCTTTTGACGTGTACTTTGTCTTTGTCTCCCCGCTCTGTACAATCTAATATACAGCAGGACTGCGGCAACCTTATCTTTATGAAACAGCTCTCTCTGAAACAACATCTCGGAGCGGTCAAACTATAAAACACTCTGACTGCTTCTTATTTTCTTTAAAAGCCCCGGGAAAAAGGCTCGGCCGGACCAGAGAGGATGCATGTAATATTAATGAAGAAAAGACCATAGAGCGGAAAATAAACACGGCCCACCAGCTGAAAAAACAAAGATCAGACATGAGACATCAAATTCATGTGTAAGCTCCGTCACCTTTGTGCTCAAACAAGAACAAAACAAAACAAAGAAGGGAGTGATTTGATGCGAAGCAGAAATTCCCTCCTCAGGCTGCTTCTGGAAGTTGCTGCGTCAGATTTAGATTTTTTTTTTTTGGTCAAAAATAATCAATGAAGAGATAGAATCTCCTTCCCCTTCATTACTAAATTAAAAGTGAAATGAAGGAGGCATTCTTTGTGCTGTGATATAACAGGAACCTAGCTTGTTTGAATGCAGCATCCCGCCCCCCTGCAGTTCCAGCAGAGGATAAATATGTCGCAAAGGATAAAAACAATATATTTTTCATTACAGAATCCGACAACCAATCGGGCTTTCGCTGGAAAATTTAAATTGCGGGAATCTCAGCATCCGGGACTTCATCTAATAACGCTAAATTATCTGTCTGTCGGCCCAAAGAGGGAATGAGAGCCGTTTTTTACGGGGGCTGAAGGGAGTTAAAGCGCCACACAACTGAGGAGGACAGTCCTTCAACTCATTCCCAGTCTTCAGAGCCCGAGAGGGAACGTTTGCGGTGCAGAAACCCCACAGAGTGACGCCTCAAAACGCATGAATAAACACTGATACTGGATATTTTGGGAATGAATCGGGTGTGGAGCAGTGCCAGCAAATTATAAATTGATTGGATATGCGGCAAAAAGCAAGATAAACACATTCATGTCCTGCAAACACAACAGTAAAGTTAAAACTGAAGATAATTAAAACTTATCCCAGACAACAACATGGAGAAAGATTCATTAACGCTGACAGAGTGATACATCTTCTCTTTGGCGAATCACATGGGCTTCAGGTTTAATCTGAAACTGTCATTTTCCCGATTACTCTTAAAGCTCACCTGTGCTGTTTGCTCCTGAAGATCGTGAGAAATAACGTCTCTGATTAATATTATGTAAATATATGGAAGGGATTGGACTCCAGGCGGCCCATATTAAAGGCTTTGGATGGGGGGTGGGGGGGAGGGGGGGGGGTAAGGGCTCCCTAATTCTCAGTTGAAGCATAAATTAAATTATGCCACTTCATGTGAAGTACACTCAGATTTGTCTCGTTTTAATTAATTTGTCTTTGTCTTGTGCGTTTTCTCCCCCCTCCCTTTCATCGGCGGAGCTTGAAAAACCTGACGGCGCTGTCAGTGAAAGTGCTGTGATTTCGTTCCAGGTTCCACTTATGCTGGCGGCTGATAGAAGCGTCTCGGTAATCTCGGGGCAGGAGCGGATCAGCATTTGAAAGGAGCGCGCTCTTTCACGTTATAATGAGCTCCGCTACCTTTTTCCCCCTTTGACGGGCGCAGTTTTTACATTTTTAAATTTTATTTTCAATTTTACACTAGAAAGGGCGGAGAGAGGAATGAAGGACAGGGAAGCTCAGGGTGGACTCCGAAAGCGCCAGAACCCCCCCAACACCACCCCTTTGACCTTCGACACCTTCCGTTTGTGACGCACGCAAAGGCTTCCGAAAATTAGCCGGCGTTATTTATATCCCGTAAATCCGTGCACGTAAAGGATGGGGGTCGGCGGTAGAGGAAGTGTGGGCCCTCGGCGTCGGAAGCGGACCATAAAGTCCTCTAATGATGCACGACTTATGGGGTCTGAGAGGAGAGGGGTTCGGGCGGAGTCTGGAACGGCCCCTCAAATCAACAACAGCTGCTTCTGGAAAGAATAAACACACCCAGCTGCTTCGTTTCATTAACACCTCTTGAAATTTAAAATACACTAAACGGCTTTGGCTCCGAGTAAACCTGCAGTTGGGACTTTTTTTCTTCCACAAGCCTGACTTTGCGGTCCCAGCAGAGATTCTCCGGGTTTCGTCGTGATAAGTTGCTCTTTGAAAGTGTTCGTTTTCATCATTCACACTCCAGCACTCCATCCACTTGTCACCTTATTTGGTCGTTTTCAAACTTGTGATCTTTTGCTTTATGGGTTCCATCGATCTTATCTCTCTTAGATTTCTCACATCCTCCTTGAAAATTCATGCTGCACGGTTTCATTAGGTATTCCTACCCTCTTTCTGCTCACAGTTTTAGTTTTTTTTTGCAGTAGCAGCAGATGGTGGAAGTTTCTCTGCCTTCACTTGTGGCCATCAGCTGTCAGCTGTCAATGTCAATCTCCCGCAGTGCGAAGCGTCTTATGGGGCGTTTTTGAAGTGCTGCGTGTCAGTGTAGGTTAGTGTCGTAGTTCTCTCAGTTGGTCCTAAAACAGCTTTTAAAGGTCTTGGTCTCGTCTCGGACTTCGTGGGCAATCATTGGTAGATTGTGCAGCCTCTGCCTTATTATTTAATGTGAAGAGCTGATAAGGTCGTTTCAACACGATTCGTCACAAAATTTCAACTTAAAAACAGTAACTTGACGTGACAGAAGACGGACACGAGGCTCCAGTTCTAGACAGATTTTGGAAGGGCGGAGGTCGGTTCAGCATGTGCGGCCAATCCTCAATGCTTGTCAGGCCCATAATTAGCCAGGCTTGGCTTTGTTCAGGTAAATCATTAAGCCGTGCGAGTTGAAAGGACAAATGCAGATATGAGGGGAGGGAAGTGTTGAAGTAATCAAGATGTCTTGCTCTTAAAACTGGACTCAAGAACACTTTTTGAAGGTTTTTGTCTCTTGAGCGGTGTAGACCACCACTGCCAGCCTTCCAGACTGAGCTTTGCTTTCCACAACAACTCATCACTTCCAATTATTGGTTGTTTGATTATTTCACCCAAAGTTGCAGCCTCTGCCTTCTTGTTAAACATCTTCATGTATTTTCAGTCAGCTTAGAAGCCACATTCGCCTGATAAAAGTAGACCAACTTTTATGATTTCGCACTCAAATCTGTTCCAAAAAAAAAAAGAAAAGTAAAGAAGGAATCAAGACCAATTTTTGAAGGTCTTGTCTGGGACTGAGTGGACGGAGACCATCACTGTCAGGCTTTCAGACAACAACCAATCACTTCCAATCATCGGTAGATTGATTATTTACCCCTAGTTGCAGCCTCTGCCTTCTTATCAAATGTCTTCATGTCTCAGTCAACAGAGAGGCCACATTCAGCTGACAAATCCATGGACTTCCAAAAAGAAAAAGACCTATTTTCTAGCAAGTCAACAAAAAATACCTTTGTTGGTTTGCTGCATTGTGTTGCTGCATTGTGAGGCTGTTTTTGTTGCTGTCAAATCTATTTAATTTCAAAAAGACTTCTCTTTTTGTTCTGTTATCATCTTTCTTCAAAGTGTACGCTCTTGGTGCTCTGTGTGGTAAAGGTCTAGATGTTAGGTTTACTCCAAAAAATCCCTGACATGCATTAACACACACACACACACACACACTAACGAGTAAGACAGTAAAGCCAGCAGACCTGCGGTGGACAGCAGGAGGAAGATGACCGCCAGGACATTGAAGGACTGCCGACTGGTGATAGTCATCTTCTCGTCCTCATGTGGGAGAAAAGGAGGGAGGGCGGCGGGAGGAGAGGGAGGGAGGGAGGGTGGGGAGGGGGCTGCTCAGCTCCGGCTGGACGTGGGCATCCTCTGCTCGCTGGCACTTCCGCTCACATGGCTGCCGCCGGGCGCCGGGACCCCTGATGGGAAGGAGACGGGCGGAGAGAAGAGAGATTGAGATATCGGAGGTTGGGTCTCCTGGCGGTTGCCCACCGCGCGGACAGCTTGTCCGGCGGCGAGACACCTGCAGGATGACGTCTTTGAAAATCTGTTCTTTGGTTCAAACAGCAGGATTGCTTTAATTGAATTTGGCCCGCGGGCTGCGCCGGGGGTCGGAGCTGCTCAGTGGTTACAGAAATCATTAGTGACGGCGTCCAAAAAAGCTCAGAGACGTTCAGGTCGTCGATGAACCACCCACTGCTTCTCCTACATCACACTTAGGATATCCCGATGTGATATATTGGCATATTGGTCCGATATCAGCAAGAAAAATGAGTATCGGATTATATTGGCCTGCATATAAAATCTCCAATATAAGTGGTGTATTCCAGACTCCACTCCAGCACTTTAAAAATGTAATCCTTTGTTTTTATTGGATTTATTTTTCAGGATCTTCTTTATTCAAGTGTAGAATATTCTTATGTTTAAGGTTCAAATGTGTGTAAGCCATTGATGAATAATAAATGGGTCAGTTTTTCTCATAGCTTCAGTTGCTGACTATTGTCCTCTGTTTCAGTAATATCACTTGAGCCTTTTCTAACATTCCATACTACAAAATAAGTCATAAAAGTATGTATGATTCATGCTGATATCGTATCGGATCGATATCAGTATCAGCCAATATCAGACACTTCTAGCTGAGACTGACGTTGGAGATGGAAAAGAGACGACTGTAACTGAATCATCTTATACGTCTGTTAAATACGGCCTCTGAAGGAGAATCACAATGTACGCACCGTAGGGATGGAACAAATGAGTGTTTAACAAACGTATCCGTTAATGAATAGCTTAATTTATCATTCACTCCCCGCACTCCCCAAAACAGGGAAGCCGTGGCCATTACTGGATGCATCATCATTTAATTGGTTGTTTCGTTTCAGCAAAAGTCTGAAACCCAAAGATACAAAGAGGGAATTTCTCACAGCTGAAACTACAAAATAATTGGCTTTTTTTCTTGCTATAATGAATGTTTTTGCCCACCCCCCCCCCCTTTTTTTCATGCAATTAATTGGTGAATCAGGCAATAAAGCAATAATTGCTTCCTACTGCACATGGTTACACACTCATAGATGACAGGAGCTGAGCCTCGTCTCTTTCTACTGTCGAGATCTGAAGTGAAAACCCAGTGGAACGTATATAATGTGTGAAAAGTGCAAGAGGCCTTTTTCCACAACTTGCTCTTTTCTCTAAGAAATTGTTGCTGTTTTCACAGAATGTTTAATGAACGACCCCAAACTTGCGTCCTCAGCACAGTGTAGGTTTTGATTACAGAACTGCCGAAGAGCACTTTGCTTGTAAATGATGCATTATGGGAGATCATGAATTCCCTCTTATTCCACCTGGGTGTGGGCGCACACTTTACAGCCCCCGTCGAATGCTGAGCGAGATAAATGTGGTGGCGCCTCATTGTGTTGTCGTTTCAGGGCACGTACTTGCCGCTTTTATTGGAAGTCGCACCCTTTAAAAAGTCAGCGAATTAGACACCAGCGATGTTTAGCTTGATTCAAAGTCTGCCAAAGAAACATTTGCATTCCAAAGTCGCCTTGCAAAGTTAAAGCGAGCAACACCTTGTAAGTGACTTTGAAGCTGTTATCAGCGGCGGCCACATGTGACGGAGGAACCCGGGGAACGACGCTGGACGGACGGTTTGTCTACGCTGCCTGAAATTGTGGAAAAAAATATAATAAAAATGCAGAATTGTCGATTTCATAGCGAGCGGGACGTGAACGCGGAACCCCGAACCACAAAATCCACACCTCACAGGATTCATGACGAAATTCAGGGTGACATTTTCCTTTCCAATTACACTGCCAAATTCTGTCCCTGAGAAAAGCTCTAAAGCCGGCGAGCTTTAGCCGCACATACGTGCACAGACACCACTCCGCTGCAGAAATTGCGCTTGGAAGAGTTACAAAACTTGACTCCTGAATTATTGAGGAGCCGGCAGCAGCTGACGGCAGGAACCGCGCGCGAGACCCACAACATGGAGGCTCGTCAAAGTTCCTTTTTTTTCCAGCGATCAGAAAGCAGCGTAGCAGTGGATCACATCCAGCTCACCGTTGCATCACCACATGCTACTGTGGGGTTTTTTTCTTCGTTGTCTTGAATTATTTGCAAGCTGCTTTGCCTTCAGTTCAGTGCCAAGTGCAGTGCTGCGGAGGTACACTGCAGCTGCGTGTGGAGGTAGACTGGAAACAGGAAAAACGAGAGTGAACACACGAAAGGGAAAGAAGACGGTCAAATGTTCTTACGCTCAGTTTAAGGGTGACATTTGATCTGTCAAACGGTATATACACACGTCACCTTACATGTTGCATCTGTTCATTTGATTACAACTAAACAGCAAACAAACATTTAAAGGACTATTCTGTGCTCCTCTACAATTTTAAAACTAATCACTGGAGATCATGCAATGTCTGTTTTTGGTAGCAGAAAGTTAATACTTAAAATATTTGTGAAAAGACAACACTACTTTTGATGATAGTTTTAGCCTTGTCTTTCTTTGTCACGGCTTCATTTGGTAATGGAACGTGTTTTCTTAGTTGGAACAGAGTCTACTCAGAGCTACTCATGTCCGGTCAATCCCCCACACCTTGATATAGCTTACAGTTATTCTGTAATTTATCAACCTATAAAATATCCCATAGAGCACCATTAAAATATTTTCAAATGGTAAAAAACACACCAGTGCTTTTGCTCCGACCGATAAGACCGTGTTGCTGCTGGTGCAGCTGGTAGGGCCCTCCATGCCAAACCAATGCTGACTCTCAGCTTCTGTCTCTCTTTATTAGAACTTTGCTTGGTAAGGAACCTGTTTTCTTGGAACAGACTTCAGATAGTCCCTGACCGCCCAGTGGTGAGCTACGCAACGCTATGCTATGCTACACAATGCTATGCAGTGCTACAGTAGGCAGGTAGTAAGCGCGAGGGAGCATGTTGCACGCATACAACACTTATTACAGTAGCCGCGTAGTTAGCAGAAAGCATGAGGGAGCATGTTGCGCAGACTTGTCACAGTTATGGTCTTTAACTGTCTCAGTTTCTTCATTTCATCTTGATAACTTTTAATTCGTTTCTATCTCCGAGCTGGAAATGTCCACGGAATTAGTATCAGAAATGTGGTCACCTTATTCTCATAATGTTGGGCGGCACCTTGAATTAGCTAGAAATGGTTTGATGCAATATTACAGGATAAACTATCATATAGACACCTTTAAGATATTTGCAAATGATCCAGTGTCGACATGCGATGCCTTCAAACACCACTAGGGGCTTTTAGCATTAGTTGAAAGTCTCTCCAGCTCTCCAGTCTATGTTTGCCATAAGAAATGACATTTTATCCTCTGTAACAAACATGCCACGTGAGCAGAGAGCTGATAACAGCTTGTATCCACTTGGGTGTCATCGACTCCCCCCCCCCCACCACCAACATTGTTTACACAAAGAATAACATGAAAAACCTGCAAGGAGCGTCTCACGTGGAGAACGACGTGATGTCCGAACAACAGTCCCACTCTTAAAGCCACCTGCCAGACTAAACGTTCGCGGCCCAATGAACACACAAGAGGAAATAAAAGCTGTGCAAACACCTCGGAGAGCTCTCGTCGTTCCATCTCTCACTTGTTGCTGCGTTTCTTACGCAATCCTAAATGGCAAAAAAGAAAAAAAAGAAAAAGAGGCCCCAGCCCAGCACGACCACGCCGATAAAAAAAGACTTTCACAATGGACGAAGATGGAGATTATATGTGCACCGCAGCATCTGCCTCTGCTCCGGTTTTTTTAAGCATGTTAGATTAGACAGGCTGTTCCCTCTTCAGAGAAGGCCAGGCAGCCGAGACCCCCGGGAGACTTGTTAGAGTGGCACTTTATGTTTGCTTTTTTCCCTTTTTTTTCCCCACACGTTTCGCTTCTTGTGAGAGCTGCAGTCTACAGTGAGATGACAACACGCGCGGTGCAGCAAGGGAATCCCATCCCCTCCTAACCGCCCCCCCCCCCTACACACACCAACGCCTCCTCCGGTCTTTTCCGCACACGTTATTTGTCTTCCAGTATTTCCACACGGAGTCGTCAAATTACGGCCGCGTGGCTCCCCTTATAAAAAAAACGGCCAAGGTTCGCCGCTGCGCTCGTCTTGTTTGCGGAGATGAAGTGAGCGCGGCGTGTGTGTGTGTGCGTGTGTGTAATGAACCCAATGGTAGCGAGGCAGAACAAGCACTGCAAACACACACACGGTGCACTGAAAATAGATCGCACTGCCCAGCTGAACGGGCGCAGATGGAGGGTCCTGGCAAGTTGTGGTTTCTCAGATACATCTACACGAAGACCCCCGATGAGCCTCGGCGCGACTCTGTTGACGCAAAAGGCCGACACGAGGACAAGTGTGAAGCATTAAGAGGCACGAGACGCCTCGTTTGTTTGACCGCGTGGTCCGGTAGTTGTTGCCCGAGAGGAGAAAAGGAAATATTAAGTGAGCAATTACTGCAGCAGGCGCCGCGGTACTAACGGCGCGCTTTTCCATCTCATCGCAGCGGGAGACCCCAATCTGTCAGAGTTTGACGAGGGGGAAAGTGCGGCGGGAGATTCTGGAGAGCGTGGCCGGTCCGCCTCTACGATGTGGCGAGTTTCTTGTTCCAGCTTTGACTTGTGATGTCAGTGACGTGCTATTATGCTTTCTAAAAAAAAAATGATTAGAGGCTTCCGGGGATGAACCAGCATCGCCGGCTCCCTCTCGCTGTTTGGCTTTTATTTTTAGACAGTGGCTGTCACTGATAGTGCTACCTTTTCTCCCTGACGGATATTTATGCGGGCTCTGCGCCGCCGTTATTAGGTTTGTTTTTCCTATTTTCCTCAGAACGCGCCAATACGCCCTCCGTTGCCACGCCGGCCGCTTAATCCCAGTTAATGCACCTTATCAATCACCATGAAAACACCTGAGTAAGCGAGAGCATCCACAGTCCTGACAAGTGACGGCGCTTCATATCTGGATCTCCCAAACACTGATCAGTATTCCGCGGCGCTCAATTGATGCCCTCTTCCCGACTGTCATCATCATAAAATTGTGTTCCGTTCACGCTCGGTGACATTGGAGCGCCACTGAAAAGCCCTTCAGTGCTCCATTAGGATATGAGCCTGTGTTTGGAGATTTATGGCCATGATCTGATCGACTGGACTGAGTGCCGCGCAGCAGCCGGTGAGTTACGAGCGAATGGAACTGGGAAATTGTGAGTGGACGAGGAGCACATTGTCGCTGTTTAAGTTGAAATTGTCAGCAGAGCGTCATCATCCAATCTGATTGATCTGATTTATGATTGTGGTTGGCTGCTGTCAGTGAGTTCTGTTTGGCTTTGTGTGGATCCCATTTAGAACTACTGCCTGGACTTGCTCTTTGTTAAAGTGCCAAAAAATAACTGTTATTAATTTGGCGTGACATACATACAATACATACATACATACAAAATTTGGGAATGCATCCGTAACTAATTGATTGACTGAAACGTTATTGTCCCCATTGGGAAATTTAGGTTTCCAAGCAGCAGATAAAAGATAAAAAGAAAGACATTAGATAAATTGCACCAATTCACCATTCACGAGTTGTTTATTAGAATGCAGACATTAACGGTTTTCCCTCAATAACCTCTGAACTACTGATTATTAATAGTACGTAACTTTGATTTAGGAACGGCCAGCAGGTTACCGAGGACATCAGGTTGCGAGCAGGCACATATGGGGTTAATAATAGTAAGATGTAATTTAGTGCAAGACCATGCAGTGCCTTCAAAGAGCCTATCGATAAAATGTTCTAAAAAGTTCTATTGTTCTATTGTGCAAAACACTGCATTTGTTAAAACATTTTTTTAAATTTGTGAAGGATGTATAGAAGAAATGAACTGGACAACAAAGTCCTTATGTACTATTAATAGGCAGTTATTGTTAGTTAATGGCTTAGTGGTTGTAGAATATGGCAATGCAGAATAAGGCATTAATAAGTATCTTACAATGAGCGACACAGAGCCAATTTGGCACCAACCTTTCATGCTAATAAACATCTAGTTAATGGTGAATAGGTGTAGCCTAAAATAAAGTCTTACCTGGTATTTAAATAATTATTGGACCATGCAAGAGTGTGAGTTTAAAGTGCTGGTAGAAGCAAACTTTTACATTACTCATTCCTACTATCTGGTCGGTAAAAATCCGAGCTTTTATATTTGTTTTGGTGTTTTTCTGAAGTTTCAAAATGACTCGACATAAGCTGCACTCCTTTCATCTCAACTCATTTGCAGTCACGTGGTTTGCTTACTCTAATAACAACCACCGAGGACGATGGCCAGCCGTCTTTTCATTACCGCCTGATGAAGCATCGT
>CAESWR010000430.1:160620-170866 GCA_903171835.1 Mullus surmuletus | reverse complement strand
AATTACACAGCCAGTAAAGAGAGCAAGCGTCTGTAGAAGCACAATGCGAGCACATCTGTTGACATACGGCGGCGTGAGTCGGGGACTTTTAAAGTGCGAACACGGCGGAGCAGACAGTCAATTAAACGCCACTGACTGATTTGACATCTGGGAAACATGAGGCGGCGTCTCTCCCGCTAACATCTGCGTGTTCTCCGCTCGTCACAGCGTGTAACTCCACACGAGTGGATTACACGACCGAGCAGACTCATTACTCTGGATGTGGCGAGGCCTCCTGTAAGAAGCGCCGTAATAAAAAAAAAAAAAATTCAACCTGTGGTGAAAAACCCACAACCACGCTAATCACCGCGTCAGTCGGGCGGGGCCGGCGCCTCGGCTGTGAGACCAGACTTATATATTACATTGCTAACCGCTGTTGTTAAGCAGTTTTGATGGAAGCCGGGTTCAGATCATCCTTCCTTCCCTTTTAATGAGTTCTGCCCACCAAAGTCCCTTTTAGAGAAGGATAAAACCTTCTGAGGATGGCTGATCACCTGCAGCGTTGGCTTTAAGAACTGGGGGGGGGGGTCTGTGATTTGCCGTTTCATAAACACAAGAAACTACAAGCAAAAAACCCAAATTGTTTTTCTTACAAACAAAAAAAGGAAATAGAGTTTGGAAAGCTACAAAATTGCATAACAACAATAATTCTCCGGCGACATCTTTGCAGATTTTGACGCGGCCGGTGGATAAACGGTGCAGCTCTTTTCCACGTGTTGCATCAGCCAACACGCACAGCGCACATTTTGAACTTTCCAAAACTAAAGTTAGTTGTCATCCGACTTTTGTTTTCTTGTAATGAAATAACGACTGCGAGTGAAGGTGAAAACAAGGTGACTCAATATCTGTCACGCAAACACACACCGAGCTCACATCTTATCTTTTTGACCTTTTGGAGCCGGACACAAATATTTGACGACATTTGTAATGTTTTTTTCATCTTTATCTGTATTTTTCATTTTTTTATGAGGTGAGTTTCTTACTTTACTCACAGAGTGTGTGTGCTGCTCAGTCCTGATGACTTGGTAATCAGCCCATTAGTGCGTTAGAGTGTGTGTGTCCTTTGACTCCTGCTACACGAGTGTTAAGACTGTGCTGCGTTCAGGCGGCCGGGAAGGGAAGTAATTATACTTTATTGCGACACTTAGATGTTTTTGGAGGATGGGTACTCCACATAAGTATTTATCTTTCTGTAAAAACTCACCTTAGACAGGGTCAGACGTGCACAACAAGCATTAAAACCGTATGTGCCGGTTCAGAAATGTTGAATTAAGCTTCTGCTCTCCACACTGTAGTGTCGTAACAGCAGCAGCAGCAGCAGCACGAAGGACACGCAGCTTCATTAATAAAATATGCAACCGTCAATAAGCGAGCGATTTTTTTGGTCTCTTCCTGCAGGTGGAGAATCAAAGACGCACAAACACATTTCCGCTCGGCGAATCTATGAAATCCATGTGCAGCGATCTGTTAAAAACGTGCGAGAAGTTGACGCGAAGTTTGCAGAGAGAAAAAGCGCCTCGGCGTGAAAGAAGAGCTCCTGCCTGCGCCATGATTGGTTACTGCGGTGCCGCTATAAATGAGATCTCTATGCATGGGCGGAGCAGAGCTCCTCGGGGCGCCGCCAGAGGCAGGAGCACGCAGCGCTGGAGACTTTCCAACCTCAACCTGCAAAACTTGTACACTTTGTGACACACAGTTATAATTTTATCATCCGGCTGCAGATGCGCCATTATTCACCAGCATGTAAGCAGGACCGGCGCAAGTCATCCGTGCACCACATGACAATTCACACTGCGGTGCATAACTAATGGCGTGTCCCTGAACATGTCAAATGTTAAATAATTCAATCTGCATTTCACTCTTGTCAGACGTCTGACACAGGTTTTCTGTTACCAGGAATCAATGGGTGAGGATTTGGGCTCCGGTGTGACGGAAATAGCAATGTGACCTTTGAGGCGGAGTCAGAAACACAAGAACACGACCACAGCTGCTAATGTAGGTGCTTTTTTTTCCCCTCCACGTGACAGGATAAGAAATATGCTCATGATACAGGGAGATTTAAGTTAAAAAACAAAACAAAATACCACTCTGAAACACACTCCACGGCCATTAAAGGGAATATAATGTTATTGGATATTACCAGCAGGGAGCAAAATGCACTTACACATTTCCATTTTTTAGGAAATATTTTAGAGATATATGAATATATTTTATCTATGAATACTTCGAACAGACTTGGGGCAATATATTACGAAAACAAAAGCAATCGTGTCAGAAAAAAGGATATTCTTTGATACAACAGAGTGTGCTTTCAAAATAAAAGCACGCCAGTCTTGCTAACACGAATGAAGCTTCTTCTTGGAGTAATTGCATTTGTTGTGTCCCTTCGGTTACATGTGCTTTCCTAACAATTCGTTCACCCAAACTGTCTGCAAAAAAAGTTGAGCTGGGAGGATTTTGGAACTCGCTGGCTCGGATTTGCTCGAGTTCAGCCACAAGAGCATTAGCGAGGTGGGTCACTGATGTTTGGGGATAAGCATTTCTGAGAGGTGTCGGATGGCGTCAAGCCAGTTAGGATCTTGGACGCCTAAGCTCATAAAACCTTTTATTTATGGTTGTGAATGGAGGTTGGTCTGCTCCCCGTTGGCCTGAGCCACCCTGGAATCTTTCCCCTCCTAATACATTTACATGAAACTGCTTTAGAGAAGCAGAATGTAAAGCTCTGACAGCATTTCTGATTTCCATGCAGCAGCAGCAGCAGCAGCAGCTCCTTAATTGTTGATGAAAATAATAGCCCTCACATGTCGACTTCTGACAAACCCTTGGCTGATTGGAGCTTAACAAGACGGGCGAGAATCTCCCCTCCCTCCTCTCGCAGGAGGTGGGAAGAGAAACAGGAGTGTTCCGACGCTCAGAGGCACTCATCAAGGTTGTTGTTAAATAAGGCTGGAATCAGAGTGTCCTGCAGAGACACCTCTGACCTTCGGTTAAGCCCTAAAGCGGGACGGGAATCAGCGCGCCGGGGCCGGACTTATCACTGGGCGCTGGAGAGGTTCTCAAGGTCGACCATCAACCGTCTCTTTGTCTGCGCTGCTTTGTGTTGGCTTGAAGGCTGAGTGGAAAGGTCAGTTTGTGAGACCGAAATGTTACTCCCGGCCATTTCCCGGTGCCTGGTAATGTCATTTTTCTTTGAGGGAATCAGACCCATGTCGGTAATTTCTACCTGGATGGAGCTCGCTAAGCGGGGGTTAAAGCGGGCCGGCTCAGCCCTGCACATCCACAGCCGCGTTGTGTATTTTTACACCTTTCCGGCTCTTAATAATTCAGGCGATGCGCTCCTGCTACAGCGCGGCAGCTGTGCGGCAGCCGCCTGGCAGATGTGCGACCTCGGCCACTCGTCAGTCAGGTGTCAGAGCCATCGGCGGAGGTGGAGGGAGGATCATATTTCAGTCATCGGCTGCCAAAATGTAGAGTTTGATAAGCAGTCGTAGACTTAAGAGCAGAGGATTGATTGGCGTAAGAAATCCTGACACTTGAGGGAGGTTTTCCGTGTGAGAAGATGATGGAGAAACGTGTCAGTTAGAGGAGGAAGATCAGCCGCGCCATTGGTCCGATCGCAGAGGGATTTTATGTGTCAACCCCCGAGAGCAATAATAAACGTGGGGATTTTTAATTTAGATTGTAATTTTTTTATTTTAACTCTAATTTTGATTATTATTCTTATTATTTTTTGTTATAATTATCATTCTGCATTAGCAATAGATTAAATTATATATAAAAAAATTGGCAAGGAACTAGATATCAAGGCTTTTCCCACATATTAACTTTGAGGGTGACCTGGAAAAGCACTAAGGACCCCCAAAGGTGGTCATGGTCCTAATTTGAGCAAATATGATCAAAACGTACCCATATAAACTCACGTCATGCTTTCAACCGTGAATAATGAATGGGAAGGTTGCATTACATCTTGGTGCCAGTCGAGTAGCGCGTCCATGTGTTTCTTCAGTGTTACGAAATAAATCTACATTCAAGAAAAAAAAAAAGCCAAATAGGATGGAGGGAAAAGAGCAAGTCGCAGCTGCAGTTGAAAGCAATTGGCACTTCCCACCCTTTCGGTATGGATTTAATATGTCTTGACCCACTTCTATAATTGTCCTTCTTGTTTTCATTAGCGGCTGCTGCATCACTCAGTCAGGGAGCACTCAGCCCCATTAGGAGCAGCGACTCCTGACAGCGTCTCCCCGCTCGCGCCACTTCCTGTGTTTAATCACGCCGAGTCGCATGGTGCCACTCCCACTCCCACTCCCACCTGACCAACATTCGTCGCATTCCGCTGTGTCGTACTTGACTGATTTATTTATTTATTCCTGCTCATGTGGCTCCTCTTATTAGATCTGCACTCGCTATTCAGATGTCTCATGTCAGACATGAGACGCACTTACTCTCACTTTTCCGCGGCTCCGTTGCTCGGGTTGCCGCGTGTGCGAGTGTGAGTAATGTGAATATTCACTGCCCCCCCCCTCCATGGCTTTGATTGACTCCCAACATTCTTCTACTGCAGCATTTGTTTAAATCAGATCCTGGGAATTCATAGCTCATTTTGTTTCGTTTTTTCCCGGCGTTTCTGACTTTAAAGACAGATTATTTTGTCTAGTCTTGTATGTACAAAAACAAAAAAAAAAGGCTCAAATGATGCAGCAAATCTCGCAAACCCTGTGAAGTGAAATGAGGATGAATCATCCTTACTTGCTGCAAACGTCCTGCAGGAATCCTCGCCTGTCGTGCATCACAGCCTTCCGAGAGGCTGCGCTCAGGAAACGGCGTGTTTTCCGACCAGGCGGCAGAAAAACAACTATTTGTTTCCGGAGCAGTTTTGCTCAGTTTAAGGTGGTCTGTGGGTTTTTAATGGCAGCAGAGCGGGCGTAACCTTGGTGCTCATCATCCACGTAGAAATTAAATGGGAAGCTTATGGAATTCCCGGCGTGGCTGGCGTTTTTCCCGCGCCCCCGCCGCTGCCCGTGCACCAACGCTCCCCAACCAACAGCTTGAAATGAGGTTCAGTCAAGTGCATAATCCCTCAGTTCTGCTTAGCTGTGATTAATTGACCAAATGTCTCTTACATGGACGGTCCGCCGCAGCGCCGCAACACCACTTTTGTTTTAAAAGGAAGCGCACGTCGGCCGGCAGCGCGCAGAGACGTTAGCAGGAGGCGGCGGCTCAGACGCACGAAGCCTCGCCAGATGTTGAAATGTTTGCATTTTTAAACACAACAATGACTGGAGTCGGTGCAAACGCCGCAGCACGACGGATTCATAATTCATGATTCACACACAAAAATCCAACAATTCCAGGTTTGCCAGCAACAACTGTTTGACTTCATGCTCATACACATTTAAATTTGCGGGTTTTGATTCACTTGCTTCACTGTGTTGATAATCTATGAAGGAATGACAAAAATATTTAATTAGAATAGCTAAAAAAGGGCCTTTACTGTGTGAGATCAAAGCGTTGTGATGCCTCAGCTTTCTGTGAGGAACATCTGGAAGAGCCTCCAGGATTTTCAAGGAATTTGGAACCGCAGATAAGCCCCGCTGAGCGAAAAGCATTGAGCATTCCAGGCGCATTGATATCAATAATCAATAAAAACAAACAGCCTCTCACATGCAATACGTCTGCTGGTTGAGGCACTTTGTCTCTAAGAGTGCATGACGTGAGCCCGTCAGCACGCCGCCACATTAGGATTTTTTTTTTTTGTTTGAACATTGCTCACAAGTGGCAAACTTGTCCAGGGAGCACATTGTGATCTGGGTGTGTGTCGTTAAATCTGCAATTAGCCCCCCCGGCCAAATGATTTACAGGCTCGTCATTAAAAAGCTGTCAGAGAAATAGGCATCACGCAGAGAAATGGCCCCGCGGATCGATAGTCGAGTAACCCTTAAAGCACTGCGCGGGTCGTCGTTATGGAGCCGTGTTTGTGTTTACAGACCGGCCCAGAAGTTCCCTTAATAAATCCTCCCGGCGATCGATGGGTTTCTCCCGCCGTCATACATGTTTATGGCCTGTTTGGACCGCAACTCTTCCCCAAATCATTTCCATCGAGATTCATATTAGGTGATCTATGCAATCAAGCACTGCTACTGCTAATGAACAAAAACGGTGGGGGGACCTTTGAGCGTTTTATGCGATAGCGCCGAGTAATTGACGGGAAAATGAGCGTGATGCAATATGAAAAGGATATTAGCAATTAGTGCCGAGCTTTTGTCTCCTTTGTGTTTCCGCCGTGACGTGGATCTTGATAGAGTCTAATCTTAGACAATTGAGCATCTTTATCCTTAATTGAGGGCCAAAGGTGCGGCGGTTTCCAGACCGAGTGGATCATCAACTTGCCTTCGGCTCCCACAGTTCGGTGAAGGTTTGAGGGAAATCGGCCCATTGGTCCCAGTACGACACTGGCCTTGGACGTTCATAAACTAGGACGGACGTCGATACATCCGAACCAAGAAGGCAACATTTTTGAGATTGGATTGCGTGTAAAACCCGGAGCCATAACGGGAGGCCAGGATGGCTTCGATCCGACTTGGCTCCGCCCCTTAATTTAGTTTGGTTGGACTTGACACTGCAAGACAACAAAACTTTTGTTTGGTTTCGGTGTGAATTGTGAATAAATCCCTCGTATTTTAGTCCTTGTAAGGATTCACAAGTTCGCCATCGGTCACCAGCGGGTTCGGCACTTTACATCACAATCCTTTGCAACGCTGCTGGCTAATTAGACGAAGCCTGCACATTTTGTGTTTTAGCGAGCCCCGATTATCAACCTTTCTCTGTTTTGCTGTCGTGCTGCCACCTTAAGGTCAAGAGAGAAACTGCAGCTTTATCTTGTATGATTTATTAATCCCGTTTGACAGAGTTGGTAGCTATCAATTATACATTTCAAGCAAGGAGGGGGAGGACGGGGGCCATGTTGGGATTCGCCCGCAGGCTTTGGACATGTCGGAAGAAAAACCTGCATGTCTGAAACCCTCAAAAAACACAACATTGTACCAAAACCTTCCGTTTTTATGTGAGACTAAAGCGAGTTTGAACTACATGTGCGCCGCTGTGGTTGCTGAGCTGCTGCTCAAAACCGAGAGTCTGCCTCTATATGACTTTTGAAGTAAAAACAGCATCGCCATTCACTCCAGGTACTTGTACATGGGCGTAATTATTCCTGAACGTCTCAAGTATTGTTTGTTTTGTTGGTACGACGAATGAAAGCACCTGTGTCTGCTTTCAAGGAGACTCTTTGCTTTATTCTTTAATATATAGAGACGATGCAAGTAGTGTTGAAGCGCGACGCCAGAGCTGGATGGCGACCGGAGACGGCAGCAGAGAGGATCTAGGCCTGGATGATAGATGAAGCTCAGTGTGTGTGTGTGTGTGTGTGTGTGTGTGGGTGGGTGGGTGTACTGGCAGGGAGGGGCCGCCTTCTCCGAGACCCCGTTGCGTTACTTCAATCTGACTCTCATCTTGCTGCTCACCTCCTTGCCTAATCTGTCTCCTCAGTGAGCGCGCTTGTGTTTTTTCCGCACACACACACACACACACGCACGCTCACACACACACACACGCACGCTCACACACACACACACGCACACACACAGGCTCACACACACTTCCCCCATCCATGACACATCACCCTTCCATTCTCTTGATGTCTCTTCTGCAGCCTAATTGATGGGTGAACACTAACAAGTTGCCCTCCCTCCATCTCTCCATCATGTCCTGGTCCTGAAGGGCCTCTCACACTCTCCCTCTCTTGCTTGCGCTCTCTTTCTGTCCATCTCCTCACCCGCCCCCCCCAAACCCCCTTCACTGCTTTGTTCATTATTCATTAAGTTGTTCTTTGGATCCAGAGAGAGCAAAAGCGTGGCTGAATTCATGGGCAGACTCAACAGCTGGCTCGGGGCGACTGCAGCGATGTGGAGGTTCGGGTGAGATGGAGGGACAGACGGACTAATTGATTGACAGCAAGACATAGAGTCAAAGGAAACGTGTGTGTGTCGGTGGGGGGGGCTGGGGGGTCGGGGTCATAAACTGAGAGCTCTCTGCTGAAAAACAGCTGCTCTTTGAACGCGGGAAACGCGGTGCCGCCCAAGCTAAGAAGCGCATGTTTTTTTTTGTTTGTTTCCTTTCTTTATTTATTTCCGGGACGTGATTGTGTTGTGAGAGCGAGCGCGGGAGAGAGCGTAGTGAAGCTGTGAAGTGCCGCGCACAGGAGGATTGAAGCGAGAAATGGGGGGGGGGTTGAGGTGGAGGATTTGAGATGTTTTAAATGTTTGTTTTAAAACACCGTGGGTGTTCCAGGGTAGAACAGAGGAAAAAAGAGGGGGAGAAAATGCCAACTCTGAGCGGCAAAAACAGTGTTTGCCCTGGTGTGTTCTGCCATGAAAGGCGAAACTTTAAGTGCGGCATTACGCTCCCGCTCAGTGTCACGTCTCTATTTCGGTTGTGCACTCGAAGAGGTTTTAATGCTTTAATGGTAAAACAAGCAGGAAAAGGCACTATTACTCCCATTTTCTCGCCACACCGTGACTCCATTGTTGCTGCCGTCCCTTTAAGAGCCGCACCGACAAAGGCAGGTCTGCTCTGATTGGTCGGTTGCGTGTATCACTTCAGAGCAGATGCTTTAAAACCCACGATTTCACACATGTTGGAGCAGGTATCTGCTTCCAAGCCGTGTAAAAGCCACCTCTCGGCGTGTAGCAAGAGCCACATTAGCCTGGAAACATGTAAACATCCATTATAATGAGCATTAACAAACCTGTGAGCAGTCTGTGGAGTCCGCACAGGCCTGTTTGCTGACATGTCGACTGCAAAATGTTGTTTCTGCAGCTGAGTGTAAGCCGCCTGACAATCCGCTCTTCTCTGGAAGCATCTTTGCAGACCAGTAGTCAACGCTGCCCATATCAGCTCTCAGCCCGGCTGCCGCCGCCGCCGCCGAATCTCTACCTGCCATCAAATTCACACATAATTTACACATGAGAGCACAAGGGGCCGCGTGCAAGACCATGCTTGTATTTTTATCCAAAAGCCCCACACGTTTTTCCCCTGTGTGATGCTTCGCCGGTAGTGTCACCCTGGATAGCTTTATCATAAACCGCGTGCTTCGGCCTAAAGGGTAAATATTCATGGCATGGAAACGTGCGCTGACAACATGGCTGGTTTTGAGAGTCACTCACCGGGAGGAATTCGCTGCGATCGCAAAGTCATTACTTTTATTAAAGGAGAACAAAAGCTGGCACGCCGGATTGTAAAACAGAGCCCAAACAATCATGTGTTATTGGCAAAAGATGAAGTGGCCCTCAATAACCAGTAAAAGCTGTGATGGGACACTGGAGTTAGATTTGATTTAATGGCGCGGCTCAGGAGGTAGAGTGGCCTTCTAGTTCCAATCTGAGGCTCCTCCAGAGAGACACCGAACCCCTAATTGCTTCTGACGACCAGGTTGGCAACGTGCATGGCAGCCTCCATCATCCAGTGTGTGTGTGTGTATGTGTGTGTGTATGTGTGTGTGTATGTGGGTGCAAACGGGCGAAGGAAGCGATTTAAAGTGCACCATTTGAGCACCATTAAGGTAGAAAAGGCGCCACGTGAATGCAGCCCAGTTAGCCGTCAGTGCAGCAGGAGAAACGGCGGGAAATGACTTTGGTCGCAGTGTGAGTGCTGCATGATCTCCATTTCTGGACATCAGCGCCGCTTTAAGTACAGACATTTGGAAATAAGTGATAGCATTCAGTGAGCGGCTGCATAATTCTACAGAGGGCCGAGGAGTGGGCAAGAGGGTGTTACAGTTTATGGTGCAATCAGAAAATCAAAAATAATAATAGAAAATACATTAAAAATTTAAAAAAAGTTTATCTGAAATATAGGAATGAAAAAATCCTACATATAAGAACAAACAAATATTATTTATGTAATGATTTAGGATTAATTTGTTATTTTCTCACAAATGTGCTTCCTCTTATCTTCCATCTTCTTCAGTTTCGTATTTATTTGATTTTTTTAATGTGTACATGTACAAATTGAATGAAAAGATATATTTGATTTTAGTTCCAATTACTTAACACTGATTATACTAATTTGACCCCCACACCCACCCAAACACACACACACACACACACTCATACACACGTTACGCTCATGTCTGCTCAGATGTCAGTTATGAACC
>CAESWR010000430.1:130687-149080 GCA_903171835.1 Mullus surmuletus | reverse complement strand
GATGCACCGCTCCTCCATCCCACCACCATCCGATTACTGGTACAACAAGAAGCAGAGCAATGTTACTCAGCAGCACCTCTGGTGGTCGGAGGCTGAACTTGCATTTTAGGATGTCAGGATTGAGATTAATAAGAGAGAAAATGAAGAAATGGTCACTCAAAGTTTTTAATGTATTTATCCATGTATGTATTTGTAGCACTGTGAGATCGGAACCAGAAAAGTGCGAGAAAAGATTTTTCCCCATCATCCCCCCAACATCACGAACACCTCCCCTGTTTTTGGTCCCGTTTTGGGCTTTGCAAGCTGCTTGAAAGCGGAGCAACCAAAAACTTCTCTGGCTTCTGTCTCTGCGTCCTCGAACGCGGCGCCGACTGAACACCGAAGTGGTTAATTGTGAGGAATAACCGAGCGCGCGACGGTGAGCGCGCGGCGCAGCACTGATGGATCCGCACGGTGCGAGTGCAGCGCGGGCGGAAAGGAGAGGGATGATGATGATGATGCGAGTTGAAAAACGGTGTGTGTTTTTTTCCCCGCAGTGGCCAGCAGATGGGTGCTGTCTGCTCCATCTTGGCTCTCCCGCCGCACGACGAGAGCTCGAGAATCCAAGCATTAAACACACAGCAGATGGGACTTTTTCCCATCTTCCACCCGGCTCTCATTAAGCAGCGCCGCAACATAAAGCGAGGATGACGAGTGCAGGCAACGTCTTCTAATTTGACACCAAGTAGAGAAGGAAGGCTGCTTGGGGAGGAGGGAGGAGGGAGGAGGGGGGGGGGCAAAAAAGATATATCATTAAGGTCGTTTAACTTGGCATGTAAACATCAGGAGTTGAAGCCACTGGAGGCCTCCTGCTGGCATCCCTGGTGAGAAAGAGGGGCATCTTCTTCTTCTTCTTCATGTTGGAGGTAATCAAAGCTGAGGGTTGGCACAGATGGTGTTTGGAGGCGAGCGAGCCGCAAGGACGACTCGCTGTTGACTTTGGGAGACGTGGTGGGAGGCGATGACTGACATCATCCTGCCCACATGACTCGGTGGGAGTTATTACAGCGACGGGCCCTAATTACCTTCAGGCCTAATCTGTGTTTAAAAACCCGCTGCTTATTGCTTTCAATTAGCGTCCAAATGCAAGGGTGGGGCAGCGCGCTCTGCCGCCGCTCCACATCCTGATGGAAAATGCACAGAACGCCTCTCGAGCGTTGAGATCTGTAGTAAGAAGACAGTCGGGGACACTTTTTTTTTTTCTTCTTCTTACGGTGAAGTTGCTCCGTGTGTAGATAGAAATCGAAATTACGCAGCGGGAATAAAGAGCCGACTCGCGCGTCGTCAGATCTCGGGGTTTTGACAAGGAGGCGAGTCGAGGGAGGCGTTATCCGCTAAGCCGGGTCATGATTATTAGATGATCCTAGGGCTGTTTTTTTTTTCCCCTGCAGAGCGTCCACGGGTTGCACAGCGGGATCAAAGTTTGCAGGTGCTGCTGGCGAGAAGCAATGATCAAATTGATGTAGAAAGTTTGAAGAACAGCCCTTTGAGCTGAAGCAGCGAAAAAGTTTGAGAGCTAAATTAGCCATATTTTCATTCATATAGATGGGAAGATGTTGATGTGCAGCCAAAAAATCATTTCAAATGTAGCACTTTTTATAGTGGATCAATGAGGCTATGCTATGTTTGGTCACAAGGTGGCGGCGTGAGCTACGTGTCTATAAAGGAAAATGGAGCCACCTGGAGGAATTTGTTGTCATTGTTCTTTTGTGCGAAGAGGTGTCTGCCGTTTTTTCTCCCAAAATTTGAAAATCGGGGGAAAAAAACCGTAAAGGCAATGAGAGCAAACAGCTTTTTTCCGTTTCATCATGGAAACAAATATCAGCTGTTGTATTTACATCTCATTGGAACAATAAAGCTTTTCATATCAGCGGTTTTTACGACCTTTTTTTTTTCGCATTTAGCCATTCCGTTAACGTCTTATTTGAAAATGTGCGTATAAATTCTTTGGTGGAAATGGAGTTTTTCCGTGACGGCCCACAGCTGCCGCACACTGTGATATTATTCACGACATCCCACAGCCGTGAGAACTATTTTTGGCGGCGATGTGGGCATAACTTTCATCACATCAGGAGGCGCTGACGATAATTAGTCCTAAAAAATGAAGAAAAAATGTAAAAAGGGGGGAAAAAAAGAATAGTGGGAAAATATGACAATCTCTGACGAGCAGCAATATCTCAGTGGAGAAAGACTCAGATAGTTTGTTTATCCAGCCATGCTCTGCGATGTGTGTTCTCGTAAGACGGCAACGTAGGAGGGGGAGGAGAAAACGGAGGAAAAAAAGTCTGCTCGGCTAAACCCCCAAATCGCTGGCACTGCACTCCAACCTATTTGTCTCCTCCAATTTGGTGGAATCTCCGAGGGGGTGTGGCGCCGCATTCAGAGGATTGTCCCGCCTGTGAAGCTGATCAGACTAATCTGCTTCCTTTCACAAACAATGAGCCGGGTCAAATCAGCCGGTAGACTGCAGGCGGGCGGGCGGGCGGGCAGGTGGGGGGACGGGGGGGGGGCGGGGAGGAAAAAAGAAAGAAGGCGCTTATTTTTAGAGCAGTTGCAGATCAATCAAATGTGCGGCGCAGCAGTTTCAAATATAGCTGAATAAGGTTGCCACTTTGATTTCGGGTTCAGTCGAGCGTTTCCGGCGGCAACAAACAGGCGCCGTAAGTTATCGCAGGATGTTTCTTCCTCTCGCCCCCCCCCCCAAAAAAAATGTTAGTGGAAAGCGACAAAATCTTTTATTTATCTCTTCCGGGTCGTCGTCCTGCTGTGTCATCAGCGGCCGCCGCTACCTGCCGGCTTCACTCCGCCAAAGGTCTCATTCAATTGAGGTTGTTTACACGGCCGGTTGATTCCCTCCGATTTAATTTTCCGGCTTCCATGAATAAAACAGGAGATGGAGAAGAGAGACGCTCTGTGTGTGTCGGACACGGGCTGAGGAGGGTCAGGGCTGCCGCTCACATAAGGGAACTTGCTTGTTTAGGCGCGGAATCCGTCATCCGGGATGTCTGGAAGTGTGTTTTTACGGGGGGGTTTTGGTCCCTACAATATGTAAAATGAAGAATTCCTGACGATTGGCTGCTAGCGGAGATGGTTATTCCCCCTCAAAACTTCAATCACACAGACAAAAACCCTTAATTGGCAAATGGCGATGGTGTCTGGTCGCCCTCGGCGCTGCTTTACCGCCACATATCCTGTTTCAGCAGGAAATGTATCACACTCCAGACGTTTGATACCAGAGAAAAGCTGTTTCAGATGGTCTTTGACAAAATTAAAAGGAAATTAATGCGGCGATCTATCGGGTTGAAAGCGCGGAGATGCATCACGGAGTGGTGATGTCGGCGCTTATGGAGCGTCGGAGCCCGAGTTGTTCCGTCCAGGAAACACATGAAGGTTCACTTTACATGCAGACTTAATATTGTGTCGGATTTCACCTCTGTTTGATCTCTAGTCCGGCTCTGATTTGAAACATCACGTCACTTTATTCCTTGTGTTAACTCTGTTTTTACCATTTCTGGTTTAAATTACTGATTTTTTGCATTTTTTTCATATATTTGTTTTTGTTGTATCCACTATTTTTACCTCAGTGCTTTATCTCTTTTAATTATGTTTTTTTTTTCATTGTTGTGTTTCTGAAATTCATCTGTTTGAGATCCATTGTGCTGCCTTCTGATTGTACTCTGAAGCAGTTTGGTTAAACATCAAAACATTTCAGCAGATGAAAGAAGGGAAGCATTTGGAATATGGGTAAAAAAAAAGGGCTGGAAGTCTCCTCCTGATTGATAGCGGCTCCTGTCAATCATGTGGAGTTCTTTGACGTTCAGCAGTTGGATTTCTGCTCAAAATTCTCCCAAACGGACTTTTTAAACAGTATTATCGCCAGTCGTGTCCTTAAAACTCGCTTTTTCACTCTATACATCTCAAGTTTGAAGAGTGTGTGTATGTGTGTGTCGTGGCACTTCTGCTCTGCTAAAATCTCTGCGGCTGCCAGGATGCATAACCCATCCTGTTAAACGCCGCAGATATACAAACGCGCTGTGGGCAGAAGGCTGCTCAAAACAATGTCATCATCATAAGTCGGGGAGGGGAAATTATTTCCATCGACAGGCCCAGATGCTGCTGATTTCATGGTTCCCTGAAATATATTTTGCTTAGAATCAACATGATAACCAGGCAGTTAGGAGACGTGATTGAAAGAGCCCCGGGAGGCGACGGAGCCGCCACTGGAAAAGACATTCTCGTTCTGACAGCCTCTGACTCATTCAGGTGCCACCCTTGTCGTATCAATGCTTCCACTGCCGAGGCAAATTTGCTACAGTGAATCACGATATTATCGAATCATGGGGAGGAAGGGAAAAAAAAGAACAGACTCTGAACCCGACAGGGGAGCAAACTCGCAATCTCCCACTGCGGTGCTGTGACATCACGGCAGCAGCTCCACCCACGTCGATGAGAATCTCGCTCCAGATTACACGTGTTTGTGGCTCTAAGTGGCGGCGCAGCAGCGAACTCGGCCCCGCCTTGTCATCGGCGGTGGTAGGTATTAACCGTCATAACCACGCCGCCACTTCATCAACATAGCAGAGCGGCGTAATTTGCATGTAGAGATACTTGAAACACGAGGATTAGTCAGGGAGTTCTAAGCGCATCTTAATCCATATATATGTAAAATATTTATATTTGTAATAAAAATATATAATTCCGTGATTATCCCTCAAAGTATGTGACAGTCGTAAGTTGCATTAGCGGCTGGTTTTAGCTTCTCTCTATTATGGTGTCGCGTGCATGGTGGGAGATAGAGCGCGGCGGCGGCGGTCTTTGAAGTCTGTCAGCTCCTATATCCTTTTAAATATAAAATACATGTGTTTGTCCTCCCGATAATCCCCAGGAAGCTGCTATTCTACCCGAGCACTTTCAACATTGAACCATCTCTGCCTGCCTGCAGTCATGTAGCAGCCGATACCCTATATATGTATTTTTCAAATCTTTAAGTGTCAACTTGCACAGTTTTGTCTGTATATGTTTTCACTTTGACTGGATGGGGGGCTTTATTCAACTCTCAGACAAATTGGTATGAAAAATGCATGTCTGTGAAGCACTTTTTCCTTGTATTTTCTTTGCGATATACCCTCCGCTCATGCATAGTAAATGGCCAGCAGCGGTGGCAGACAATTGTTAAGCATGAAAATTTTACGTAGCATCACGCTGGATCATATTTGATGACTTTGGGAGGCTAAGTGCAACGGCACGATCACTTGTTCACATGCCAAGTTTACATCACAGGGTTGCTTTGGGGGTTTGCGTCACCATGTTCCCATGTTTTTCATGGACCCTCACAGTATTCAGTACTCAGTATGCTATGAGTTGAGATTGAGCCAAATGCCAAACGGTTTAAAACTAGTCAATATTTAGCTTAGGGTTTATGATTTTAATATCTGTATGGCCTTTACAAAGCTTAGTCATCAGTAGCAACGTAAGACAGCTTTGCCAACAAAGACAGTCACCAACTAACTACAAACTGGCTACCTGATCAATTCAAACAAAGTATGAAACAAGGGTTTTAGGTAAGACCGCACAAATTGAGAACAAGACTTTAACAAGACCAAAACCACAGGGTACAAAGACGTCTGAAGGTCGAGACAAGAGCGTATACATCAAGTAGATGTGGATTTATCAGCGGAATGTGGCTTCTGTGTTGACTGATATCAGATGAAGACATTTAATAAGAAGGCAGAGGCTGCTAGCTTGGGGGAAATAATCACTCTACCAATGATTGAAAGTGATCGGTTGTTGCAGTCTCAAAGCCTGGCAGCTCCCTCTGGATACTAAATCCTTAGTCCCAGAAAAGACAAAGTTCAGATCCCTTTGAGTTCAACCAAAAAGTGGTCTTGACCACCCCTTGATCTGCGTTTTGAGGCAGTTAAGTTTATAACTCTAAGGTTCGCACAGTTGAAAGGTCTTCCATTAAGTTGCAGAGGTCCACAATTTTATACCCAGTCGACACACTTGACCCGGTGGGAACAATGATACTTTTTGCATTTCCGTGGACGACACGCAGGAGCGCATGAGTGAGTGATTGCATCTGGCGTCAGTCACGCCGGCATCAAAACAATTCACTCCGGCGATTGGCTCCATTGACAGCTGACAGCGGAGAGGAAGTGAGTGAGTGTGGCGGGCGGGCGAGCTTGCCGACACACCGCCTCCAGGCACGCTCAGGTTAGACAAGGAAGAGGCCTCGGCTTCTAATCATTCACACTCACTTATTCCCTCCGCCGCAAAGACACAGAGCAGACCTACAAACGCGGCGGCGCTGCTTCCAGGCGACTCGCCGCGATGATGACATCGCCTGCGCTGACACACATACAGACATTTATTTCACTTTAATGTCTCGCAGCTCAAAGACGCCGCTTTCTGGCTCGACTCCCGAGAGACTTTGGCAGACTCTGCACGGTGACGGTGCTTTTGTAGGAACCCAAACGATGTCCTCAATTGAAGCAGCGCTCGCCGTCTTTTGGGGGTCTTTGGGCAGCGACCAACCGAATCGTATGTTTTTGTGTAGAACCTGCCCCCTGGAGATCAGCAGAGCACCTTGAAGGCCGTGGCGTTGTATGCGCCAGCGGAAACATTTTCTCCTGTCGTTTTCATTTCAAAGATTGCGGGGGGGGGTGGCACCGCTGCCGCCGCACGTCCGACTGACTCAATGCGGGCGTAAATGCGTCCCGGGGCTTCGTGATGCTCAGCCTCCAGCTCAGGCGGCGCGGCCCACGAACGCCCGAGTCAAACCTTTATTTTGGCGTTTTTAATGAAGCCGACTCATCCCGTTGAGTCAGAGGGAGGAGGGGGGAGGATGGAGGGGGGTTGGGGAGGCGGCGGGGGAAGGGGGGGGTGCTCTGATTAATGACTCTGACCTCGGCAGGCAGTATCAGTCACCGCGCCGCGCTCCGACCTCATCGTGGCGGACAACCTTTTAATAGCACCGCTACTCCCCGCCTTCTTAACTCCTTTGTGTCACACTGTTTGAAACCCCCCTCCTGCCCCCCCTCATTTCAAACTGAGATTTGTTTTGGGCCTGTTTTATCACCGTCAGCTGTTTTTTTTGAAGTGCAGACTCCTCTTCTGCCAGGATTTGCGCGCCGCAATTTAATTGAAGGGAATTAGTGGACATTTAGCCTCTAATATCCATCAAATTAATCTCTAACTCTGTGTCTGCTTGCCTCTCCCTCTCACAGGAAATCCAGAATGGCTTCCGGGATTAACCTTTGCTCCTAGAAGAACTACAGCGAAGTTCACGTCCGTCTCACATCTTGGGGAAATTCCATAATGTAAAAGTATCTTGTGGTTTTTTTCTTCTTTTTTGGGCGCTTTTTTCCCGACCATGAACCTGAGAGGATTTACTGGGAGCGCCGCTTTCTTTGCTGGGATTTAACTGCTGCTTTCTTGCGCGGGCCTGCGGCGGCGGCGGCGGCCAGTGGTGGCGGCGGCGGCGTTTGGCGTTGGCGGCGGCGGGACGAGCTCGGGGATAACTTTACAGACGCCACCATGAGGATATCCGCCACCTCCTGTCTCTGCCCCGTCCTGGTCTGCCTCTGCTTCATCCAGAGGGGCGACGGGACGAGCCACCACGCTCTGGCCAAAGCGCCTGCCAAGAACCAGACCAAACTGGCCAACGGGGAGACGGAGGTTCACCACCGGCCCAAGCGCGGCTGGATCTGGAACCAATTCTTTGTTTTAGAAGAACACATGGGACCAGAGGCGCAGTACGTCGGCAAGGTAAGACTTTTTTTTTTTTCTTCTTTTTAATTAAGACGATCCGAACTTTCTTCTGAACAGCTTGCTTTGCATTTTCTGCTTTGTTTATGAGCGAAAAAAAAACGTTATGTCGCATCAGCGTTTGTTACCTTCTGAAGTGGAAATTCGGGCCCCATTTTGCGAAGGTGTGTTGTCGTTTTATTTTTTTCTTCTAATCTTCTGTCATTACCGTGTCTCCTTTCGCGCTAACATGTTTTATTCCCTGTGATTATCGGGCGTCTTTGAGCGCGACCGTTAAAAAGCGAGCATAACCCCGCAACATCAAGCGCTCCACTTATTAGATTTTGGTGTCGGCGCTGGCGAAGGAAAGGAAGCGCAGCGATGTGCCGCTCACGGTCCGGGTGAGAACGATTGGTGGGTGTTCCTTCCTCCCTCCTCCTCCTTTGCGTCGCGGCTCGGGCTGCCGCTGGATGGTGGCGACTTTACTGTTAGCTCCACAATAAGCCACAGGGAGCTGGTTAAGTCCTCCGCTTGCAGATTGCCTGCCCTTATCTCCTGAAATGTGAAAATGTGTTTCTCCGCTGCAGTGATCATTATTCTAGGCACTCAGGCAGAGGCTAATCCCCTCAACTGCACTCCGAGAGAAAGAGAATGAGAAAGGCTCCTCTGACTGCACACATGTCTGTATTTCCAGCATTTTTTGAAGGGAAGAAAGGGGGGAAAAAAGGAGGGAGCAAAGAGAAAAGAGGTAGGGGGGGAGGGGGGGGAGAGGGGGTCATGCTCGGGAGGGAAAACAAGACGGCAGGAGGAATATCACTCTCCACTCCAGAAGCCCGTTTATTGAATAAACACGGCGGTTTTAATCGCAAATGTCCTTGCGAGGCCGACAAAGCGGCTAAGAGGGGTTGGTGAAACATGTTTTTTATTTATTTTTATTTTTTTATGAAAGTTCCGCCAGAGGAAGCAGAGTGAGACTTCCTGTCCTGAGATTCAGCTTGCCGATACTCGCTCGTGATTGGCTGGCTGGCTGGTTGCTGCTCCCACCCTCAGGGGTTCATTGTTGTTGTTGTTGTTGCATTGCTAGCACAAGTTGGTGTGTGTAAGTGTGTGCGTGTGTGTGTGTGTTAGTTGCTGATGATGAAAGCAACAACAGGCGTAAACAGCTAATCCTGAATGATAAAGCTCTGAGAAGAAACATAAACATTATTAAGGAATCAATTTGACATGCATATTTTAAGAGAGGAGGTCTCCAGATGGTTAGCATGGGGGTTTGGGGGGTTCGNNAAAAAAAAAAAGAAGAAAAACACAACAACATTTAATTATGTGAGCTGGGACTGGTGTGCAGTGTCCTAATGTGGCCGGGAGACAGAATGACCCTTAATTAGACGAAGACAGGAGAGGAGGAGGAGGATTAATGCACTGGGCACGTACTGCTGTATCATTTTTGTGTGTTTTTTTTCCCCCTCCTTCCTCTTCGTCCTCCTCCTGCTTGATTAAAAATTCTGGACATTAGCAAGCAGCAAATGAGCAGCTCTGCTACAGGGAATTGCCGACACTTTCTTCTGGGTCGATAATGGCTTTCATGGAGAAACGTGAAGTTTTGAAACATGATAAGATAAACAGCGCGTGAAGAAGCAGAATGCTAATTAGTCAACAGGAGGAGGAGGGAGGAGGAAGAAGAAGGAGGAGGAGGAGGGAGGAGACAGCAGCCACACAAGGTCAAACTAGCACATTTTTCCTTTTCCGGAGCAGAGTAAGTTCTAAGTGAAGCAGCCAGTCTGTCACGAACATTTTTAATCCCCCTGAGGTGTCCTGTAAATCCTCAGTGACACCTTTCTGGGTAGTTTCTTTATCTTATTTTATTCTATTTTGTGTGCGTTTGTGTGTGTGTGTGTGTGTGTCTGCATCTTTGTGCATGAGTGAGACGTTAATGCAGGCGCTTGTCCAGCCCGGAGGACGGGAGGCGACCCGCGCTGCTGTCACTCAGCGCGGCGGGACGCTTTGAAGTCGTCCGGCAGGTTAGCCATGATTTTTGATGCAAAAAAGCAACAACAACAAAAAAAAAGGAAAAGAAAAGGAGGGTGGACTGTCAGCGGCGAGGACGGGACGCCGACGGAGGGTGTGAGGGTAACAAGAAAATACCCATGAGTCTTGAAACCTGGTGTTTCCGCCGCTTTAAAGCCACGGTGAATGATGGCAGATATGACAGAATGGGTGCTCCAGCCCACACACACACACGCACACACACACAGGGATACCCTCTTCTCTTATCCTGCATTCAATTGCACAGCAAAGTGGCAACCTCTGAGAAAGGTGCCCCAAATGTTTTATTCATACAACTAAAAGTGGATTGTGCTGTGACAGAATCAGGCAACTGTCTGGTTGCATGTACAGTAATAGCTCAACATTGAGGGAGCGCAGGGGTGTGTGTGTGTGTGTGTGTGAATGTGAAGGGGGGAGGGGGGGCCATACAACTGCTCTGCACCCAAGCTGCGCTCAGTTTTGATGCGTGTGGAGGCTGCAATTAACGAGTGATTACTTTGTGAATCTATTAGTAATCAAATAAAACGTTATTATTTCCAGCATTTTACTTTGAAAAGTGGCGCCTCCTCTTCTCCTCTTCAGCACATCAAATGTATCTGACGCATGATTTGTCTGCTTAGTTAATCGACTCTGATGAGAAAAAAAACCCTGAATACAAACCATCAGAAATATGACTACATTTGGGAGGCAGTCGTGCACCGAGACTTAATAGAGAAGTTATTTCTGCTCTGAAGGATGAATTGATTCGCTTTGTACTGAACGAAAACAACAAAAAGTTCACAAACGCCCACATGTCAACGCGTTTTAACCTGCTGATTTTGATGTTTTAGAAATGCCGAGGAAACCCGTAAGCAGAGACAAAGATGATGATGTCACTTCCTGTTTGATGAAACTGAATAAATACTTCAATATGTCTGAATATGTTGGCATCTGACTTCACAGAGAAGTCTTTAGTGTCAGAGAAGTTTAAGCTAGTCGTTAAAGCGCGTGTCTTCGCTGACCTGAAAATTGAATAGACACGTTAGAAGCAGATGAAATAGATGTTTTGTTTCGACCTTTATCGCAGCTCCGTTGGCGTGTTGACACTTTTCTGATTCAAACCGAAGGAAACCAAAGATTCCTCCGCGCTCTTGAACTATCGCTGCCCTTTTCCTCTCTAAATAATTGAAGTTGATAAGCAGCAGATTTGATAAGCAGCGTCTGAAGCTCAGCCCGAAGCCAAAGCTAAAAGGATTCCAGCAGCAGCCGGGCGTCCATTGATTCCATACCACCGTCCAATCACAGTATTAGCAGCGTTAAACCCTCAACTCTGCAGCTGTTTAAGGCCTCGCGAGCTGCCAGACGTGCAGGTGGACAGAAAATTCATGTTCCTCGAAGCCAAAGTGCTGACGGCGGAGTTTCTGTCTCCATCAGATATCAAATTTTAGCGGCGGGTCCAGAGCCGAACCATTGAACGGGCTGCTTCCAGGACTCTAATAATCTCATTACTGCACATCACAAAGTCAGCCATCCTGCTGAGAAGAGTGACGGCGACGCTTCACTTTGCTTTTCTTCCCCCCTCCTCAGCAGCAGATGTCAAAATAGAGGACGGCTATGGTGGGGGGGCGCTGCCAGCGATTTGCATCGACGGCACGTCTCGGACACGCCCCCCTCCTCGCCGCCGCCACTGCCTCCTGATGGATGGTCATTAGCGGCGAGCTCCATCACGGCCGCGTTGGCTGTGACTGTTACAAATCAATCGGCGGGGCGGGCGGCGCTCGGAGGAGTTGATTGGGGAGGGGAGCGCCGCCAGAACGTGGCGATAATCACACAATCAAGCCCGCCCACATAAAAGTGATTAAGTCCTCTTGAGTGAAGTATAAGAGCCGGGATTTAATCAAAAATGAACCCCCCCCCCCTCACCCCACCCCCCCCCTTCTGCTAATTGCGAATATGAAGCTAAGACTCGTAATTGTCAGGAAGGACACGTCGGCCGCAGCGAGCACTTTGATAGCCAGGAATCCCCGTCTAAAGGGCGAGTCCGCGGGTCGTAAAGGTGATATCTGGCCGAGAACGGGATCGATGGCGGAGCCGGACGAGGGGTTCGCGTTTTATGTGCTTTCCCAAGAGTAAAAAATCTGATTCAGGATTTATTTCATGTAACAGTCGCATCCTCGGTTTTATGTGCCGGTGTGGTTTTTTGCGCCTGCAGAGAGAGATAAACTCCTTGTTTCCTGCTCCGCTCACCCAGAGGGGCTGTTATGGGATGTGTGTGTGTGTGTGTGTGTGTGTGTGTATATGTTACACAAACATCACGCTGTGTTTTTTTGTGTATTTTACTCACCGCTTTTTCAAAACAAATACCTTTGCGCTCTTTAGAATAGAGGGAAAAAGGCTCATTGCGTACGTTTTGAGTGCATTTAAGTCAACGAGAGAGATGTCAGCGACTCTTCCGAGGGGAAGCGTGTTTGTAGAAAAGGAGAAACAATGTGAGCGGAAAACAAGTGTAAAGTGTTTAAAATTCATAAGGCGATTAAAAGTCAAAGAGGCAAAGAGAGAAAAACAGAAACAGAGACGGCGAGAGGAACAATGTGATGAGATAGAAATACGATATGAGCAGTGTGGGATATATGATAAATACGTTCAGGATGTATGAGAGTAACGTAAAAAGACACAATAAGGCAAAAATGAATACGTTTTCATTGTGATAAAACCTTCCATTCTCTATACAAACTCTTTCTTAATATTATTTGCACAGAGAAGTTGCTTGGTCATGTTAATCCCCCCTCGGCAGTATCAGTAACATGTCCGTGGGTAAAGTATGCCAGCGTCCTCGTCTGCAGTCTGCTCACACACACACACAGCCGGCCGTGCACATACATTACCCGGATCTGGAACGGCGAAAAAGCCTGGCAGCCATTAGCGAGGACATTTGCCAATATCGCCGCCCGACCCGGCACATACATTACCCGGCTCCGGAAACCACGGAAACGCACAAATCCGGCGGCGGAGAGCAGGGGAAAAGAAGGGGAAGGTCAAGGCGTGCAGCAGCTGCTGATGTACACATCGCACTCGATGCTGTATGCGTCACGCACCCCTACACCCCCCCACCCCCCTCCGCCCGAGCCGCCGCCGCCTCCATCTGAAGGGAGAGTTATGGCGCCACTGTGAGGCGTTTATGGCTGCGATGGAGCGCGGCGTCCGTTTGTCCCAGAGTTTGTTTCATCACATGATTCTGCTGCCGCACCTTTAAGGGGGCGAGCAGGCTGCCGTGCCGGACTTTGGGGGACTTAATGATTAATTGGGACAAAAACGTTGGCGTGGCCCCAGCGTTTTGGGGGGGCTGCCAGAAGGCTTTGTCCGTGTCAAAAAACATCGGCTAAAAGTGCTTGTTTTTGCTGTTATCCTGCCGAGCCGCCGCGTGTCCTGATGCCGCCGCGCGTGACGGCTTTGGCTAATAACGTGACCTTTGCTCCCAATGCTGCCACTTCTCTCAAGTCTCGTGACTGTGTTTTTTGGGTTGTTTTTTTCCCTCCCACTGGGAAAGAAAACAAAAAAGCAGTGCAATCTGTTCAAAAACATGCAATTAAACCACTGCAAAAGTCTGCATTTTTGATTTTGATCGTTTACTTGAGAGGAGAAGAGCCTTTACTTTGATTATTTCAATTCTATTTCGCAATATTTAAAATGTGCAAAATGTGTAGGTTTTCCAATTTCTTTCGAGTATCTCACTTTTTGTAGTGGAACTTTATTGATCCCACATTGCGGAAATAACAACAATGATAATTGAAAAAATTCATTTTCTTGATAACTGAGAGCGTTTGTGTTTATTATTTATAAACCAGTGAGGGGAGACGCAGTGTTGTGATCACACAGCTGCTGTCTTCCAGTTGCATGTCACACACGCGTCGGTGGGACCCCTGCAGGGACCCTTTTTACAGTGTTGTCTGACACTTACAATAACACTCTGAAAGCAGCATAAACACACACATACACACACACACTAGCAGCCGACATTCTTTAATCATTCACACTCAAACGCATGAAGGGGGAAAAAAAGCACAGGTTTTTAAAAATACAAGAATCATCCTTTAAGTGCTGCCTTTTACTGCTCCATTACACAAAAGCGCATGCTAATCCTTTTGTGTTTGCTCCTTAAAAAAATTAAAAATCAAAAACATTTTCTGGGTAATTTAATAAGCTGTGAAAATGTAATGACACTTTGTTCAGGCTTAAAACTGCCACATGAGAAGCAGAATGTGGCCGCTAGAGGATGAAAGTTCTGAAATTGTGGGGGGAAAAATAAATAAATAATCTTCCATCCAGATCAAAGCTCCCCAGTCAAACCAGTGGCTCTGCGCCGCACCGTGAAACGTCGATATAGTATGAAAAAAAGAGGGGGAAAAGGTTCATTATTCATCATCATCATATGTTTCATGATTTATCTGCGGCGTCGGAGCATCGATTCCTCCGTTAGCCGCTAAGTGTGAGAAAAATGCTCCCGTCGTTACCGTCAGAGTTACACATCTTTTTAGTTCTCGCTGGTTTCTGGCTGCGTTGGACCCCCCCCCCCCCCCCCCAAACAGCGCCGCTTGCGACCTCTCCGTTTGTCACCGGCTCCTACATGTCGGATTAAAAAACCATGTGATCCGTTAACTTCATTACATCAAGCGCCAAAAAACTACACATCATTAATGTTGCAGAAATAAACTCCCGGAGGCTGATTTCTGTCGGATTGGCAACTCACTTTCTTCCTCGAGAATCCCGACACCTGACGAGCAATACGGCGGCGGCGGTAAAAACCTGAGAGCGCCAATTACCATGTGAACACAAATAGTTGGAAAGCGATAACACCTCGCTTGTTGACAAAAGAAAGCTAAGATACACTTTCTCCTCCCAGGTCGCACCTGTGGGTGATGGTGAAATTAGGAGGGAGGTTCGTTGGAGGGTGTTGTTGTGGTTTTTTCTCTTTAAAGTTGTCAGAACTGCATCGACAGCCGTCATCCATCCCAACCCTCTTTCATAAAGTCGCCCAAGGAGACAGAGAGATAAACGCAACCCCTTGTTTCTGAAGCCCGGCGAAGGATTCGTTGTGTGGAGGCGGGGTTAGCGGCGCGGCAGCGGTTGTAGCGGCGTCCTGTCGCCTGACATCACCTGTTTGAGAGGTTCTCACACATCTCCATCCATAATTCAGCCGCCCGGACGCCGAGCAGGCTGAATTTAAACGGGGCGGTCATGAAATTTTCCGTGTGATCACATTGAATCCAGTATAAATAAAAGATCCCGGCGCTGAGCAAAGAGCCGCCAGATCTGACGGGAAGTGACAGCGGGCCCAGGCGCCGGGGTAACGCACGCCCCCGCCAAACCCACGCACGGTATCTTCACTGGCGTCGTGTTTCACTTTAATATCACGTATCTGCTTCCACCATCTGATGCCATTAAACCCCGACTCACTGCCACCTGTTGGCGTGTTGTTTTGGAATTTAAAAAGCCTTCATATTCTCCCGTTTTTGCTCCATTAGCTCCCGCAACGAGTTTAGCTGGCTGGCCCCGCCCCCTCCCCTCCCCCCCCGAGCTGCACACTTGACCCGATGGGGAATTAATTAAGTTTCAAGAGCTTTTCCTACATTTCCTGCCTTCTCACCGCTAACGTGGTGTTCGGCCAGAGGTGCTACCGCCGTGAGATCCACATCAACCTTATTATGTTGCAGAGAAGATGAGATAAAGTGCAAAAACCACACATATTTGCTCTTTGGCTCACAATTTGCTCAGGTATCTACAAATAATTGGTGAGTTTCGAAAAATCCAACACTGGCCTATAGGGGTGTCCCTATCCGGTATTGATACTGGATAGTGGTCCAATATCAGCTAAAAAAAATCTCAGATATAAGCGGTCCATTCCAGACTCCGCTTCGTTCCACCACTAAAATATTGTGTTTAAGGTTCAAATGTATGCAAGTCATTGGTTAATAATCAATGGGTCAGTTTTCCTCATAGCTACTGTTGCCGACGATTATTCTCGGTTTGAGTAATATCACTTGATCAAGCCTTTTCTAACATCCCATACTACAAAGTAAGTCATAAAAGTATGTATGATTCGTGCTGATATTGTATTGTATTGATATTGGTATCGGTCAAAAGTCGTATTAGGACCACAACCCTCTTCTGGTTGGCTCGGGTGGTTCGCCGCCGCCTCCTCCCTGCCGCCGCCACTGCTGATGTTTGTCTAATGACCCGCAACCTGTTGACGCTTTTATCACCCATAGATTTTTTGGCAGGCAGTCGACGCCGCGTGCATCGCTGCTCCGCACTTTGCCCGCCGTAATTTATTTGGCTCCTGGAAGCCGTCGGCCGAATTAAGACTCTTGACTGGAGGCGAAATTAGGTTTTACGAGCTCGGGTTGTCGTGCGCTGCCGGACAGAGGTGGATAAATCCTGGTTTGGCGCTTATGAAGGTTGACTCTTACGTAACGGCGTTGTGGAGAGTTCCCACCGCCCTCTGAGCGGATTAAAAATTCATAAAGAGTGCAGGAATAGGCCCGACCCTTGGCAAGGTCTCGTCCGCACCACCACCGCCGGCGTGTAAACACAATGTGATTCCTCGCTTTGGAGGTTGTGTTTCTTATTAGGACGAGCCAGGAGCTGATTAAGTACCTGATTCAGAAGGATCTTTGACTCCTCGTCTAATTACAGGCTTGATATTTAGCGGGGAGTGGACGGCGGCGGGCGCTCGTCAGGAGTCGGGCCCGCCATCAACAGCAGCTTTCTAATTAGTCTTTTATTTGCCGGTCCAGGTTTTGATTAAACGTGGCCTGTGGACCCGCGCTGCTCAACTTGTTAAATTACTTGTCACTGTGGATGTGCATGTCTGACTGTTTGATGGGCTGAACTCATTTCGCCGCAGCCAACTCGGAGAGGCCGCCGTCGCCGTCCGCTTACGTCACGTCTCCCCACTGAGCCGTCCGGTGGGTGTGAAGTGGTGAATTAGCGGCATGAATTATGCAACGGAGTGACAGCAAAACGTGTATAATGTGGTTTGGCTTGACAATGGGAGCAGTGTTAAATGCTCTTAATAAAATTATACAGTGTGATGATAAATTATTTGTAAAATGAGGTCGCAGCGAGTGCGTCGTCTACGTCTGGAACTGCATTATGTAAATGGAGGGATCTGGGTCTGGCTGACGCGGCAAACACACTTATCAGGGAGATTACACCATTTTTTTTACTTTCAAATTCCTCAGCGGTTTATTGATTAACCGTCAGAAATAATCAGAAATCGTGTCATTTATATGAAAGTAAAATAAAATTCCTCAATCTTTTCGCCCGGAGCTGTTGACATTGTGGGATCTTTATAACCAGTAAGCTCGATTCTTGGCTCATTTACATCCAGCGTCATTCAAAATTCCATGTTTTCACAGATTCCTCTGGCAACGCGTCTATTGGCAGAAACAAAACGCGGAATCACACGAAGCGCAGAGCAACGATGTTTTTTTCTTAGCAATGCGTTTCCCCGAGAGCACCGGCGCTCTCTCAGGGACGGGTCTAATTGCTGGTGTGCATGCGTTAGCACAGCTTCAGGGGACGAGCGCTGTTTGCAAAATAGACAACAGAGCTGTTTCTTTTTTCTCTTAAACTTGGATAATTTATTTCTGCTTGAAGTGACATTTAGCTGCAGTTACTCGATAATGATATAATGGTTTAAGATTTTTCTTCTGAATAATCTTCCTATGGATAAGAATAATAATACATTTAATGTGACCAGCACTTTTCCAGGTACTCAAAGCCGTTTTACATTAGTTCAGGAGGGTTTAAAGATATAAACTTGACTATAAACCAAGGTTTTTAAATGGCAACAAACACTGAACAGACAGATATGGAGTGTTACTTGCACCAGTCCAACAAATGCAGTTAAACAGACAGGATGCAAGGATTGTTAAGTGACATTTGTGTTAAATTTGCTCGTCAGAAGTTATATTAATGGCTATTTATTTAAGTGATTTATCTGTGGACAAACAAACCAGCAGGAAATGCTGGCGCTCCTGATGGCAAACAGCAGCCGTCACATCCAGAACCCTCATTGATCGTCTTAACAAGCGATTTGGAACGTGTAGATGCGGCTGATTCCGGGTCACTGGGCCACATTTGAAGCTCCATTTAAAAAAAAAAAAAAAAAGGATGCTTGAACCCGCCTGCCGTCCAAAAGCTTTGTGTGTTTTCTGATAACACGACAGATGATCAGAGGCGGCCGACTCCGCCGCTGATAGATGCTGCTAATTGGTGTCGAACAGGAAATGACCCACCTCGGCGGAAAACACACAATTACGTTTTATCAATTAGTCGGTCGGTCTCTCGTTGTTTTCCCGCCTCGACAGCTTGGTGTGTGTGTATGTTTGTACGAGAACAGCAGCAACATATCATCGCTCTAAAAGCACCACCTCCTTTATTGGCTGCCACAATCCGGCGTCCTCCGCAAACCCACGGAAATCTCATTTGAGACGATTGGAGGTGCGCTTTGGATTCGTCAGGGTTGGTGTTCACACTTCAGACACACGAGGGCGGTGGGGGGGGGGGACCTACGCAAAGCAA
>CAESWR010000430.1:43743-55991 GCA_903171835.1 Mullus surmuletus | reverse complement strand
GGGGGGGGGGGTTTACAATTGAGTGTGAAAACAAAAAATGTAGAGGAGACAGAAGAAGGCAGAGGCTGCAACTTGGGGCAAATAATCAATCTACCAATGATTGGAAGTCATTTGTTGTGAAAAACAGGGAACAGTCTAAAAGCCTGGCGGTGATGGTCTAAGTCCCAGACTGAGACAAGACAGAACCAATCTTGAGTACTACAAACTATTTACCGTGTATAGTGACAATGGAATTCTGTGGTTCCTATGACTGTTCTAGTTCAGATACATTCTTAAAGTAGGGTTCTAATGCGTACTCCACAACAGAAGGTTGTAGAAAGTCTGGACCGAAACCAGCCTGCTTAGCAAAACTGTTCTCTGGTTTCAGGTCTGTTCCCCTCAAGGAAATTTTGAAAGATTTTGAAATGTAATGCAAAATCGAAATCACGTTTCAAATAGACCTTATGTGGGAGGTGAGCAATCTCTGTGTTTACTAATAACATCTGATCTCCTCAACACAGGTGTGAGGATGTGCGTTTGGCGGCTGGAACTGCAGATCCAGGAGGGGAGTTGTTGATGCTGAGCAGGCTGGAAAGGGTGACAAAGCAAATTTTAAAGAACACTCGATCGCTCTGACTGTCAGGCGGATCATATATACATCTGATATTGCTGCTCGAAGTGTGGTGTGGTGCTGAAAACAGATCTGGGCTCCTCGTCCCCAAAGCCTCACAACTCCACAGGAGAGAGACGAGAACCATACACACGTCTGCTCAGTCCTTCTTAACCAAAAAATTAGCTGCACTTTGTGATTAGCACGGCTTAGCTAACTTTCACATGGTAATACATTAAATCACAACGTAAACATTGTGCTGGGAAATTCCCCAGTGGCCTGTAAAGCCCTGCAGAGCTGTTGCCGCCCCGGCTGCAGATTCATGGTCTTGTTAGTGACCTGGCAGGGAGCAACTGGGACAACAATTCAGTCCTCGACTTTTACTGGCCCATGATAGTGACAGATAGTGAATATACAGGAGGGCAGTAATGTCCTCCTCCCACCTCACACCCACTTTGCTACCCAGAAGATTACAAAAGACTGACTGACTGTCCTCGCCATGGTGTACTTTTTATTTTCATTTTTTAAATAAATAAGCTTGTACATGGCTGGACGGGAACATTAGAGCGCACCGTTTTAACATGATTAAACTCTAATGAATATAGGATAAATATGGCCTCCAGCTATTAGCAGACTAAATGTGCAGTTGATTTGCTCAGGAAAACAGAGCTCCGTTATGATTGACTGTTTTGTTGCCCAACCTGTGTGCTAGAACAGCGGGAACGGAAGTCTGTAACGGTGCCGTTCCCATTTGTTTTGGTCTGACAGAACCATACCAGCATGTTTCAAGACTGATTTTAGAGATGCACTGATTGTTTCTCACGCATGTTTAGATCCTGAAAACATCAATGACTGTCTAACCTCTTAAGAGCTTGTGTGCGGTCTGTGATCCTCCGGCAGAAAGCTGTTAGCAATTCCAAGGTCAAGGCTTGCATAATGCAGAATTTTCTGAGTTTGGGCCTTCACATTTTCAAAACCCTAATTCTCATCTTAAAACTCAACACCTTGCCTCAGATGTTGCAGGCTCACTTGCATGAAATCTTGATTTATCTGCATCTGCTGTCTGACTTCAAACCACAAAGACTGTCTCTGATAGTGTGAAATGGACAGGCGAAGGAAGAATCAAATAGCAGGTAGTTGGAGATCTTGTATGACCAACACATCCATCTGTAGAACAAACAAGCCACATTCTACTTGCTATTCCTCCTCTTTTTTTCTTAGTAAAGAGCTCTGCTATCGCGGCGTTCAGTGCAAGTGTTTACGAGTTCACTCACTCCGCCTCAATCTCCCTGTGGATCTGGCAGCAAGAATTAGAATTCTGCAAATGTGATTCATAGCACTTGAGGCAAACAATTACTGTACATCCTGAACTTCTCCGTGGGAATAAGAAGGGGGGGGGGGGGTCTACTAACTCCCACCCCAATGCTACCAAGGTCAATACCAAACAGACTGAGTGGTACTTTCTTGAGGGCAACACTGCAGTGCTGTTTCCAATAAAAAGCTTGAATTAAAAACCCATTCGGGCAGCCACAATTGCATCCTCCCACGTTATCAGCCGCCTGATGTGATGAGTGACCCTGTGGTCGTCACCCAGACCATGGAGACCATCGATCCTGCCGTCGCAGTGGTCGGAAGGGGGAGGGAGGCGTACTACTGCTGCTGCTGCCGCCACTGCTGTGTTTATTGCCACTGCGTCCCTCAGAGGAGAGCTTTAATGAGCGATGAAGACAATAAAGCCATGGCACGTACACACACACGCATTGACTACCAGGGGCTGGTGATCATGCTATGTGAGTCACCAGAGAGAAGTAATCCTTTGTAGTCGCTGGGTAATGAAGCTGTGGCAGAGATCGAGTCAAGAGGCAGAAAGGCTAACTGTAAGTCTCTAGAGGCCAGAAAATCAGTGGCCCATTGAACCCAGTCCTCCTCCCGATTGAGCTTCCGAAGAGAAGAGGAGCAGGGCTGGCAAGCCGTTTAAATTTACAGCTGAGACCCTTTATTCTTCCCCCATTACGTTCTTTCTTCTTTTCTTTTTTCACTGGACTCAAAAGTTGGTAGTCAAACTCTTTGTATGTCAGCTATCTACAAATTGAACATGAGGTGAGATAAAAGTGGTCTAGTTGAGAAACGCCTGGAATGAGACGTCAAAAATAAGTTATTTGGGTGTCACCTGCAATCATACTGTAACAGCCATAAAAACACACATCTAATGAATGGGGGGGGATAAAGCTGTCTGTTTGTGTGAGCACACGTTACTATGGTAACCGAGGAAGTGATGGCCACCTGGGCCATTTGTATGATTAGCAGATGGATAGGAGAGGGATGAGCTACACTCAACACAACCACATCACAATCATGTCGCTTTGACAGTGTTGATTGTCTGGTGTTTGTTGCTACTATCAATAGGTGCAGTTCACTCGAGGTATGAGGAGTGTGATGAGTCTGGCCGCACCCCCAATTACAGCCAGCGGCGATTAACTCAGTTAGACGCCCAGCTTCGTATGTAGGTGTGATGGAGGCTCATCCTGGTTTCTATGAGATTAAACTGGTAATGTGCGGTTAAAATAAAACAGAGAGCAGATTGCCATGTTTGTTGTACAAGCACCGCTGAAGTGAATTTCCCAGTTTTTTGTTGTTTTTTTCTGAAAGGTGACTTTGTTGCAAATTTTGTTTATTTTTTGCAAATAAGCGGATGGAAGCATAGCGTTAGCAGGGACAATTTTATCCACGGATCCATCTCCTCACTGAAATTACAATTATAACACTATTTTGGTCAGAAGAATTACATATGGCTGAGGTTTTGTGAGGAGATTGCATAACTGAAGGCAATTTTGGGTAGTTTTCAATTTTCCCATTTATTTATCGAATCATACATGTGCAATCCGAGCTGCTACATCAAACCTTTACTAAAGACCTCTTTTAAACGGGTGCATTTCGCTGATATTCACTTTGAGACCTTCTATTTTTCTGGTCTGCTCACATTTATGCAGCCCGCCCAGCAGAGGCCCGGCTATTGTTTGCTCTCATCGACCACCTCCGCAGCCGTTGCACACAACCCATCTTTGTATTTGAGGAAACATGGTAATTATGTCGTTGCCTCACCCTTCAGTCTGTGGCTCGCATTGATTTGAAAATCTGCACCTGCTCTCTGGCCGATGTTAATCCCTTCATTATCTGCACTCACTAAGGAGTTAAGTGACAATGTGGAAATAGCGCTGGCCCACATTGGCGCAAATCAAACATCCTTGTGTTGTCATACTGCTCCCTGTTTATATCCAACAAAGATTTTAAGCCATCCGCTTGCAACCGCTTTACCAGATAGTTGAGCTAAATGTTGCTGCTAAAAGGCAGAAACGCTGTGAAGTTCATCATCTTCAATTTCAGGCTGCTCATTGCTCTGAGTGCAGCCCCGGAAACAGCCCGGCTGCAGTATAATATATAATTAGGATGCCTTCAGCACATCAGTGCTCAGACTGCAGCCCACGGTTGAACCCTCGAGCAGATGCAGCCACAGAAGCTGATTCAAGGAGGAACAGGTGTTTCATTCAAACAATTTACACGCGGAAGTCAAGTTGATTGGAATATTTCACAATCAGAAATGGAAAAACGGCAAAGTGGGGATGTTGATTTTCAAGCAGCCGTTTGCTAAATACTTTCATTATAGCACACTTCAGTGCTGTGTGAAAGGTTATTAAGGCAAATACGGGTGTCTGCCATCATAATTAACCAATTAAGCGTGTCTGAATAATAAATGCTCTGTTTTCCTGGGTTCAGATAATTCCTTCACATTATTCCCATACACGAATTAACAGGCATCAGACTTTCATGTCAGTCATGTGTACCGTCCTGTTGGGAGCTTAGAAGCCGGCCAGATGGAGACATTTTTGATGTGGAAGGTGTCGAGATTCATTTATCCTTCAGCTGCACGAATGACAGCCATTAAAGGGCAACCAAAGGGTACAATGCTGATGCATGCGCAGCTGATGCAAAGAAGGTAATTCAGCAACGCAAAACTACAACCACACGACATTTTCCCACATTACAAAATCCCACACGGAGGTGCACAGGATGATTTTTGCATGCAGGTGATGCAATCCCTCCCATTAGCGCCCGTTGGAGAGCAGATGTGCTCAAATGCCAAGCGTCACCTTGAGCATTCATGACATGAATGGTTACCAGGAAATACGACGCAACAAATCTGGGGTTAAAAGATAGTAACCTGACATTGGTTGTCACGTTAACTGATCCAAAAACAATGCATGCAAGAGTCTGGCCTCATTTCGACTAACAACTCCTCTCACATTTTTTACCTTTAAGTTGACTACAAAGGGCCCTTCTGTGCCACCTGAGTGCAAACAAATATATTTATAATCATATTAATAGCGACAAAATAAAAAAGAAAACAAAAAGGTTTGTTGTGTTTAAAGCAGCGACAACAGCGGCATCTGCTGACACAGTTGCAAATAACACAAAGCTAAATAGATTTGCTTACTTTAACTTCATGTTTGGAGTCAGACGGTCAGAGGGACAAACAGCAGCCATCTCTTTTTCACTTCAGCATCCTCTCGAGATTTTTTGTCGCCTCTGCCAAGAGGTCAACACTGCATTCCCGAGCTAGCCTGCAGTCTGGCAAACACTTCACTTCACACGTCTCCTGGGACCCTCGAGCTCGGGCAACACGGTGCAAGAACAGGTGTTGAGATGTGAAGTGCACCATCAAAGCTGCCTGTTGTTTTATGGATAAAACACTGTGGCTTTAAGACTAAATTCTCTCTGATACGAAAGGTAAAATGTCAAGTGGCATGAGATACCCAAACTTTCTCAAATCGTGGTAATTGTGAGCTGAACACCCCCGTCGCATAAATTACAACCTTGAAGGCTACACACTTAATCGACACGCAGAGACACACTTAAAAACGATTATCTGTTCAGTCGCTCCCTGTAGTCTAGATCGTTTTTTGCTGTCAATACATGAGCTCAGTGTGAATCAAAAAGTGATGGAAAATTAGATTTCACCAACTAAGCAGTGTCTCTCAATTTAATCTTCCTCTAAAACGAGTTTTAAAAATGGAAATGAGCCACACAGTGTTATATGGTATTAATTAGCGCCTTTTTTAACAAGTGGCAAAAACAGATTTCTCTCTCTATCATAAGTTCTTCCCCTGAGAATTCCAGTGACAGAAACTCTCGAAAAACGCAGAGTAACAGGCCTCTTTTTCACAGGTTTGTCACCTGACAGACGCCTCTGCAAGATTTAAACTGACATTGTGCAGGTGTTTGTTTGAAGCGATGCTGTCTGCGCGACACGCCGGCGTCGCTGGCGTTAACGTCGCTACTGCTGGAACGCTAACCGGAATGCAAAACGAGTTAAGAGACGCGTGACACGGAGTTAGAGTTGGAGGAAGTGAGAATGCAAGGCGGTATCATAAATGCACATGTTGACACCACGGAGCAACGTAACAGTGTGCACATTTGCATGACAAGCTGCAGCGTCCTTCGTTTACATTTCCGTGTGGATGTGGGAGAGTAGTTCAGCTGCCTTGCGGATGTCAAGGTCTCCAGGTTTCCAGGAACACAGACCTGCAATCAATGTCGGCTTTTTAACCAGCAACATTTTACCCCAAACACCAGCTGTTTGTCACATTCTTTTTCAACGCTAATTCATACCGTTGCAATCGCCCTTCAACAAATGGATGAAATTTCCATTATCTGTCAATGCAGCCTGTTCAAGGTTGAGCGTTGCGACACCTCGCACACGGCGGCGAGGCTCAATGACACAGAATGGGGAGCCATTGTTGCGTCGTTAAGCCAGCAGCGGTGGCAGCCACACAGCTGAGTCGGCATCTGTGTCGAAGCAGAGGCTGTTGTGTTGCACCTCATGCCTGCGTGATTCCAAAATCACACACCGGGGCGTCATTACACCGACTTCATTCAATCCGGCAGAAACAAGCAAAGCAGCATAATGATGAGACCTTTTTTTTCACCCTAAACTGACTGATTCTGCAGGGGCTAATGAGAGAAGCAGCAAACCTGACCCCGTGAGATTCAAAAGTCACCGTTTCATGGATGTATCACACAACACAAAGTGCCGCCACAGACCCACGCAGAGATTCTGCAGTCAACGTGGCAGCTCAGGACCCAAAAAGCACAGCTTCAATTCTCTACCTTCTACGAGTCATTCTGGGGGGAAAAAAAGAGACAACCTGCAAGCTTTGTGCATTTGTGATCCACATACAGCAGCAACAATAGGATCTCATTCATTGGAAACAGCCAATCAGAGCTACACTTTGCAATAGAACTCTCAATAATGCTGTAGTTTGGAAGCTGAAGGAAGCGCATTTGAATGAAGTCCGGTGGTTTTGCTGAGCACCACAGAGGACCTCTTATTAGTTGAATAAAACGCTATTTTACTCCTTAACAGAAAAAGAACGTCTCTTTCTATAAAGATCCCTTTAGCAATGTAACTAATGTAAGTGATAACTGTGCTCCAGCTACAATTAGCTGTTGGTGTATTCTGGGATTCTACAGACGCACAACCAGCTGCTCATGGGTACATCTGAATGACCATTCATCCATCATTTTGAATTTAAAAAAACCCCTCCTTGCTATGAAAACTCTTGAGCAGTCAGGGAGAAATTCTGACCTTCACTACACAACTACAAGATGCAACAGCATGAATAACCAGGAGAAAAGATACTGAATCCACGATCATGTTTGCATCAAACTGTAAAGCAGTTATGATTATTCTGCTTCAACTGTCTTTACTTTAATCTCGTCCACTTGCTGACAGTCACAGTGAAGATTCACTGCTTCCATGAATGTTGTCTTGAACAACATGTCGCAGACTGAGTGTTGAGACATGGAATTACTTGTGATATTTTGAGTTTTAAAACAGCCTCTCTGATGCCTAAACTTAACCTTCTATATAATTCATGCAAGTTTTCACAAAAATCCTCCCATCATGTTCAAATTGTGCCCACGCAGAAGCTGTTTCTGAGTTCAAGCTCGTTCCATTAAGCGATTTTGGAGACAGGGCCGCACCGGCGATGAATGGCAAGTGCTTTAAATTTGACCACAAAAAAAAAAGAAAGAAAGAAATGAGTGCCCAGATTTTTCTTCTTCTTCTTTTTTTTTTTTAATATGCCAACCGGCTGTGAAAAAGCGATAGTAAAGCTGTCGAGGGAGAGATCATAGCAGACATCACTGGCTCTCCCCTCAACTTGCCGTTTGGAGTTAGCAGGTTAGTGAGCCACGGCAGCCCAATGGTCTGTCATCTGCTCAACAAAAGCCTCGTCGTTAAACAGCCAGAACATTAGCGCACCTGCCAGGGCGGCTGTGCGGCGTCGCTGGCCGGCCGAAATAGGTGCTGGAGCCCCGTGTGTGTGTCGGTGTGTATGTGGGTGTCACTCCCTTTGCTAAATACATTAACTGTGTGGCTGGGCTAGGAGTGCCACGCACATCTGCAATGCGACCTCCTATAATAACTTGCTAATTAAAGAATGGCATGCACAATTAGAGCCCAAAATTCATGATCCAATAAAGTCAGAGCATCAAGCATGATATTATCTCCCTCTAAAGTAAAAGGGCAAAGGACACATATATTATCCACAGCAGAGTAATTATGATGATGAGAACAGGGCAGCATTTTAATACAGCAGAGATGGCAGTGCATTAATATGAGAGATGATATATTCCAACAAGCCTTCACATCAGTGGGGAGGGCTCTTTTTTTCCCTTTTTTTTGGTGCCGTTGTTCTTTCTATCCGAATAAACACGGCGCGATCAAAGCCGCAAAGATGTGAAAGAACACGCCGGCGAAAAATAGCGGTCAAAACAATCCAGCAGAGCAGCTGAGATTCAAAAGGGAAACATCTCAATTGGATTGCGATAGCATGTGAAATCAATGAGATGCCGGAAAGGGACTTTTTTTATTTTGGTGAGGCAATCGTTTCCCTGCCTGCGCGCGGGGGCTAAAAATCGGCATGCGCAACGTTTCCAATCGAAAAACTTTTCATCTTGAATAGATTCTCTGCCGGGGAATTGGCTGCAGGTATGTGTTCCCCATGAAATTGCTTTGTTTTGACGGCGTATTTCCCAAACGGCTGACACGCCTCAGCAACATGCTTCAAAGACTGTGGCGTGAAATCGCGAGCACAGCTGATTCTCAATAAATTAGCTTCGCACGGAAGTTACGAGAGAATGTCTCTTTCTGTTACTCTAAGTCACAATATCGCTCAAAAATCACTGAGGCCAAAATTTCACATTCAGCAAGTGAATACTTTGAAGTAGACAATCTCGACATGTTGGTGCTTCTAGAAGTACTGGTGCTAATTGCTCATTAACTTTTCAAGTGACACAAAAAAGCTTGCGTGCAATCAACTGTGTGTTGGTTAGCAAAGCCAGGTGTGTGTGACGTGAACGAAGCAGTAGAATTTACACGTTGATAGTAATCAATTATAATTTCATTTTGAGGGCATTTCTGTTGATTTCGTATGTTTTGAAAAGCTAAATTAGCAGAGCTTGTATTGCAAAAAACGTTTGTATTTAAAGGAGATGTTTATACTTTGATTTACTTACTGGATTTTGATATTCTAATTTATTTGCTGTTAAAAAACTTCTAATATCTAATCAAATATATCAGAAAAAGAGAGATTTTAAAAAGGGCTTTACCTGTGGCAGGCTGGCGAGCTGGCCGCGGTGACTCTGAACTGGAGCAGCACTCAGGATCAAAGGTCGTAAACGTCAGCTGGATGAAAAGCAGCTTCTTCCAACGTTTAGAAATCTGCCGGAATGCAAATGTGCTTCATTAGTGCGACACAGCAAATACAACAGAAGTAATTATCTTAACCAATCCGCTGGGAGTGTGTGTGTATATGCATCAACTCGCGGCTGCTCTTGTGTCTGTCCTGAATAAACGCCCTGTTTTGATTCATTTGCTTCACAGTTTGACAATCGTTGCCTCGTTACGTCTGTTTGTTTTGTTCGTGCCGACATCCGCGCTCCCTCCCCTCTTTCATCCGCGATACCTCCATCCTAATTTTGTCCTAATTTTGTCAGCAGAATTATATAAACCCCATCATGTAAATGTAAATTAAGCCCCCATTGCAAACAACCGCTGCGCAACTTGGCATTGGCAACAATTAAAATTTAATGAAGTTTTTCCGGTTTCGCGGCTGAATCTCGTACGACGGCTGGTTATCATCCGACGGCGTGTGTTGGTGCTCTGTCTCGCTGGTGCATTGTGGGTGGATGTGTTTGCTCCCCTCCGTGTTTACTGTAATCTACACATAAATGCAAGTGAAGTTCAAACCTTTGCAAGTTTGTTTCTGTTGTCAGCGAAGCCTCTGGGTCCGACGCTTCATGCACGGAGAGACGCCAGAGAGGAGAGCCCATTAAAGCCCACTGACGCTTGACTGACACTTTTGTTCTCCTTCGCTGCAGGGAGGAGAAGATGAAAGACAATTATTCAGCTTTGCATTATGCGCACACGTCGGATAATCACTGTGTGCGTGTGATTCTGCCAATATGTTTAGATTTGTTAACAGTTCCAGGGATGCTGCTCTCAACGGATCAAGTGAAACCTTGGACCCGGCTTTATTTGTGGAGAGATCTCGTCTCCGGGAGTCAAACTTTTCAATTGGCGCAGCGGCGGCAAGACGAAGGTTGAGCCCTGATGCTTAATAGCATTCTGTTTAGTCTCTGCGAATCTCCCCACACCAAGGCAACACAGCGCAAACAGATTGTTGAAGAAAGGCCTTGAGCTCGGCTTCACTTGCATATGAAAAATAAGATTCCTGCGGGGGACAGAGATGTGTGCTCGCATGGATGCTCCCAAAGCGCCCGCTTTCTTATTCAGGGGCTTTATTCCCCGCTCTGTTTAGGACAAGAGGGATGATTGTGTGACCAAACATGATATTACTTAGGTGCACAGGGATAATCCACAGACCCGGCGAGCAAGAGCGAAAGCAGGGGCGGCGTATTCTGTCCGAGTGCTGATCTTTGACTGGAAGCAGACAAATTTCCTGCTTCTCCGCCGCAGACAAGAATACAAATGATGCGGGCAGGTTTGTGCTTTTGTCTGTGGAGACCTGCTTTGAGGGGGCTTCAATGCCAGAGCCAAAAACACCTCAGTGTATGCGCGGCTAAAAAAAATGGCTACTTACATCTTTTGGCAGCGTTGTGAAGTGGCCAATTGGGTCTAACGCTGAACTTGATTTTTGTGATTGCAGAGCGGCTTTCAAAGCAAACTTAAATCAGCTGTTAGTGTCTGTAAATAAAGGTTGTTATTGATGGGGACCCGAGAGGCTGCACACTATCATGAGAAATTATTTCAATAGCCAGAGCGTCGTTGTCAGATTGAATAGATTTCTGTGTATATTCACAAAGCAACCTTTCCTTACTTATTGAACTATTTCTACAACTTCTTGCTTTTCTTCTGAGCTGTTTTCTGATCCAACCTTGGTGTATTTAGGATAGAAAGAATGTGCTGCACCGAGTGTAAAGGCCTTTGAGTTAAATTTGTAATACCAAGCTGTATAAAGTTGATCTAAAGGGGAACTGTTTGAACTTGTGCCATCAGCTCCGCCTGAGAACCGGTAGGAGTCCGCTCTGAGCCCGGGATGGTGTCAGCTGAAACAAACCAGATGAAATACTTTCTTTTGTCTCAACTCGACCTTCGAGCAAACGTAAGGGAAGATTACGAGTTCTCACACCTTTGATTTGCAGCTGCTGGTGGAATGGCATCTGAAGAATAACTCAGTCCGGAGAATAGCTGGAATTCAAAAGATACCATTTACAGGTATTTAGATTAAAAAAAAAACTTTTCACATAAATACAAAAAATAAAACTACTACTAAACTAAAAATACACTACTAAAGACATTAAACTACAGCACAACGTCTTTTTTGGTAGAAACACGCCTCCGTGTCTTCAAATCCACAGTCAAAATGGCGGCTAATGGCGCGAAAGGCGCGAATGGCGGCAAGTCTCAATCACACCTTCTCCACTTCCTGTCGCTCCTACGTGAGAAAACAATCAACCACGACACCGTCTGGACACTCGGAACCCGCGGAAACCCGGCGGAAACGGCTCATAGGTGTGTAAATGTACCTGCCGGCGGTGGAGCTGCGGTGCGACCAGCGAGGCGGGAGAGCAGGTGGTCGCAGACCGAAGCAATCGATCCGCGACCGACGGACCCGCTCAGGTCACTCAATCGATCGAAGGTTGATGAGATGAAACAAAAGTTCATCTTCTCTCTGGAGCATTTTTGGTGGAATAAAACCTTTTATTTTTATCCCTTTTATTATTAGTCTAAATAATCTCCATAAATTTAATATTTTTAAGCTGCTTTTAAAATTGATCTGAAGCTGAAACGTAGTCACTATTTTGCGTAAGAGGCCTATTATTAGTTCACAGAGCCGTACTTTTCATCTTTAAATCAATAGTTCAAATGTGCCGCTTACAGGCACTCACGACGTCATAAAGATGCTCGTTCATTATGGGATGTATCCAGCAAGCTTGCAGACCTGTTGAGAACTTCAGAGAAACTGTTTTGCTCCTATATTTCAACTCAAATCGACACAAATCGCGAGACTCAGGTGTTGCTGCAGAGTGAAGGACATCTAAATGTAGAATTAAATCTCACAAAGGGGAAAAAAAA
>CAESWR010000430.1:11767-22210 GCA_903171835.1 Mullus surmuletus | reverse complement strand
GAGGGGAGCCCACTTTAATTACTGCGGCTATTAGTGCGGCGAACGACCGCGCTGGAGTCATTTACGGGCGACAAACACGCAGCGCTGCGGCTCATGGAAACCTTTAAGAAATTGCTCATTTGTTTAAGTTTGGGAACAAGTTTGTTTTCCTCGTCTGCTGCTGAAGAATGTAATTTTTGATGTAATGAGTTGGAGGGGATTTACTCCGGTGATGAAATGGCTCAACTTTATTTGAATTTACATTAATTGTCTGGAAAGAAACGTAAACAAAGGTAATTCTCCTCACTTCTTATTCTGCAGAACTTTTATTCCAAACTTTTTGCCTGAACTCAGATGTGATGGAGAATCCCTCCGCCGAGCGTGACGGGTCAGGAAGAGCTGATGATGAAATAATAATAATAATGATGATGACATTAATACATTGATGGCGCCGGTAAGTGTGTGACAGGAATGAAAGACAAGTGGCCCGAGGAAAGTTTGGCACAGAAAAAGAGGAGAAAGTGAGGCGAGTCGGAGCTGCTTGGAGGGATTCACACTCGCCTGCAGCTTTAACGCCACTCAAGAGGGGTCAAAGGTCAGAAAGCTGAGCCAACACGTTGTTGAAATCAATCTCTGATGAAGAAGAATGAATGTGTTGTTGCTTTGTTGACTTCCATGTAGCTTCATTTGGAATTTACATATCGATCGGGTGACTTTTTAAACTGCAGCTGTGACTACGTTTCCCTGCAGTCAATATTGGGGTTAAGATCCATATTGTGGTGAGTGAAACATTGGGAATGAGGCGTTTCCATGGTGACCAAACAGGGTTGTTCCTGTCTCCATGGTGATTGTAATCAATGGTGATATGGCGATCAAAGCAGCCACGCACGGAGAAGGTCTGCTACAAACCCTGCTTGGCGTAACTTTGCGCTCCCCTTTTTGTGGATCTGTCTATCCCGCTACTTTCTAGCGTCTCCAAATGCCAGGATGTTTGTGTCTTTCATCACACTGATGAAGTGATTGGTTTCCTCTGGTGTTGTTTTTGGTGTATCAGCATATTCCGGTTTAAAATGGGTTAATGGTGTTTACATGGCCGTGCGCAACCGGGTTATTTCTTATATTCCGGTTTGAAAAAGGCTTATTTGACTGCATGTTAACGCAGACATCGTCTCCTTTAAATAAAAGGATAAAAGCATCTTTCATGGAAAAGGTCTGCTTCTGTCTGTCGAAGTCTGAAACTTGTCTCGATTGGAAAGGTGAAAAAAAGTAGGAGAGGATGTGAACGTTGCGCCGCCGTCAAAGAGCTGCAAACTCAGAAACTTTTTCCTCTGCAGGAAGTCAGATCTTTAAAGGTGATCAGTGCGATTCTGCGGCAGCCGGTGTGTTAATTGGCTGGGATTGTGATTCTGGGCGCCAGTTCGGGGCGCAGCTCTGGAGTCGATGAAGAGAGCTGTGATCCAGCAGTCAGTCAGTCAGTCAGTCAGTCAGCCAGTCAGTCAGACGGTAACGGAAACGTTGGAGTAAGAGAGGAGAGAAAAAAATCTGAATGTGTCAAAACACAGACGGCGCCAAAAGCGACATTGAGCTTCGTCGCCGCCTCGTTAATGTTTTCTATTGTCAGACGAGCCGTGAAGGCTGCAGGCGCGTGCGTGCGGCACCTCGTCGCTCAGGTGGAGGGCGTTTGCAGGATGTGGAAGCGTGATTCCACCTACCGCGGCCAATCACGACGCCTGAGTCACCGCACGCTCCCGATCTTTCCCTCGGAAGCGTTTACCTGCTTCACCAAAACCCAAATAAACCAGCTGGAGGTTCTTCAGTGGTGAAACTCTGGAGGAGTTCGGGTTCCTCGAAGGACGAGAAAGAACCCGCATGGAGGATTCCGGGTTTTAGCGTGAATCTCGCGGCCGATCTGTTCACACAGAGGCTCAATCAGTCAAACCTTGAGGAGTTTCTGCCGGATCCCGCGGAGTCAGACCCTCTAACGTCCGGATAAGCTCGGGGTCGGGCACGAAGAAGCTCCTTCCGTTCCTTAACATTCACATCGGCTCTCTTTCGTGGGAAATTCCGATCTACTCACTTTTAGGAGCTACTAAAAAAAAAAAAAAATCACTGTAACTGCCGCCGTGAAAAACATCTCTTTAATTGAGTCGTTTCTCCTGGGAAATACCCCAAAAAAACAGGTGTTTGCAACGGCATAAAAACCTCTTTTGTACAGCAAAGAGGGCGAACGTTTGAAAATAGGAGGAACGCGTTGTGATTTCTCCGACACCTTCGGCTACTTTTCTTTACCTTAAAACACCATCTGTCATTGATAGATAATGTTTCTCCACCGCCCGGCCGCGCCGACAACAACAAAAAAAAAAAAGTGGTACAGGGAACACAGGAGACCACATCCCGCTCGCCTTTCTTCTGCACATTTCTCCACAGATGGAATTAAATTATGCAGCACAAACTGTCTGGATATAATGTTCAGAGGGTGAGGGGGTGTGTGGAGCTCGCTCGCTCTCCCTCGCTCTCCCTCGCTCGCTCTCTCCCATCCTGTGATGGCTGAGCGAGTCACACTCTGCAGCTGGGCTAGAAAATCATCTTGGAAACGTATTTGACACAGTGATAAACTAAATTTACCACACCATCTACTGTAAGAAGCGGCGGTGGCGAAAAAAAAAAAAAAATTCCCATGAGCACACGAGGAGAGATGAGAGCCCGGCTCGTCACCTCTTCCCATCTCGGCCTGATTTTGTTTTGTGCTTGCGTGAGTGTTTTACGGATTAGCTTATTATTAGCCGACATGGTACAATATGCAGTGCTTCCTCTATTCAAACAGAGGAAACCATCAGAGGATCCACACACAGTCACACACACACACACACACTCACACACACTATACATTTGAAATTTAAATCACTTTGATATGGATTTCCATCGCATGCCCTTTTTCCTCCTATGAGCAAAGCCTCGCCAGAGGACAGGACGCTGCGCAACTCGCCCAGCGTTTCATGTCGGCGCCTCAGAAGCTCTGCGCAACATAGGAGAAAAATAACTTTATTGGACATTGTGCGATACATCCAAATAATATGTTTCCTGCATTAATTTGACCCTTTCGGGAACTGATACGCACTAAACAACATTGCTCCAAGGCTGCGAGTGTATTTTCAACGCTGGCGATGTTGGCTTGCTAATACGGTGGACAGCAAAGGTGCTTATTCGGGTTCAGTATTTCCGCTTCATATATCAAAATTCACAGATGGCAAAGTTGTTCCGGGACCGTGACGAGCTGTTAATTGGGTGGAATTTTCCACTTGCCGGATGTGACGCCGCATAATTTAAAGGGCCACTCAAAGGGTTTATGTAAACAGACAAAAATGAATTAAAGTTTTGAGTGATATGTACTTAAATCACACGTAACGCCCCGAAAATGGCAGTGAATTAACCTTTTTAAATATTTGAGTTACAATAACTTAATCTTTTTATGCAAATTATACTGTTCGGTTTTACAGTGTAGCTAACTGCTCAAATATAGCTTAATGACGCACCGTCTGCAGGCAGGAAATACACATAGATCCATTTGGACTTTGAACAATGCATCAAAATAATGTTTTCTGTGTTAATTTGATCCTTTTGGGAGCTGAACTGCACAGAAAAACATTGCTGCGAAGGTTGCCAGCAAGTTTTCAAAAGGTAGTGATGTCGGCTAGCTAATACGGTGGATAGAAGGTGCTTGTTTGGGTTCAGCGGTGACTAACAGTGCTAGCTAACTGCTCAAATATAGCTTAATGACGTGCCGTCCACTGGGAGGAAATACAAATAAAACTACCCGAAAGTCAGAGGTCGGACTATGAATCATGAAAAATGAGCAGTAACAGTCCACACAAAGAAAGACTGAGTCACCCAAAGCTACGCGGAGACGCAGTTAGCCATGGTAACCAGAAGGGCCTCGCAAGGTCAAGCTCAAGGTCACCAAATAATGTAATCATTCTGCACGATGCAATTACAGCTAACCGGCCACACACTGGACCCCGGGGGGAAGAGGACGGAGTCAACTAATGGACACACACACGCTTGTCTTCGGGTGACCTTCAAAACAAAACAGGAGGAGAGGAAACACACAGCTTCGGAACCACAGCTGCTCATGAAGTCTTCGGTGGTTTCTACAGAGTTTCCGAAGTGAGCGGCCATGTTGGCTTCTCTGGAGACCTGCTTCCTGCTTCGGTCTTGCTGACAAATATCCACCAGAGGTCAGTTTGTCTCACTGAAGGACACTTTGACATGGGGTCTCTGCCTCTGGACCTACTACCAAGTGTTGCCAGTCGGGGTTGGCGGCCATGGATGGTTTACGGTTTGCTAAGGCGGCGATGGGTTCAGAACCTCTTTGACGGCAGGATTGACCAAAACTAGACCGACTTCATCCAGTCTCGGCCGAGGGTTGCGGCCTAACCATCATCTGCAGGTATTTGACCATTCAAAGTTTGACACGGTGCCGTGCAGAAGGAAGCCTGATTTGCCGTCGACGCCAGCTGCTCTGAGTGAGAGTGAGAAGCTTTTGCACCGCTGTTAAGTTGGAGAACAATTGCGTGGAGAAGAAAAGAACGGAGCGATTATCCACTAAATGTCATGTTTCCCCGAATAAGCCGTGGTGGTGACTCTCGCCGTGATGGCTACTGATAACAGCGTGCGGAAAATCTCAGTCCCGGAGCACATTTGCATTGTAATAAGCCTCCACTTTCTTGTTCAGCCTCCCTTATTTCTTAAAAAAAAAAAAAAAAGAAAAAAAGAAAACAAAAAAAAACTTTTTCAGACAGGAAACAAATTGCATTTCAGTGCAGACAGAGAGGTGATAATCTGAGCGTTCAGAACAAGTCGTTCACGCACAGGAACTGACACTTCATTTCATACTCCAGTGGTGGCTTACAGCTGTACATGAACCGCCGCGCTGCGCCGCCGCCACGTGGCGCCGCATTCCACGGGGCCGGTGATGAAGTATCGTGGCATCCTAAATGGTGAACNNNNCCCCCCCCCCCCCCCCCAAAAAAAAGAGAAAGAAACGAAACTAAACAAAGGGAAAGAGTGTGAATGCTAAGTGGCTGCACTCGGGTCATGGCGGGTGAAAGAGGCAGACGGCTGCGGCAGCTAAATTAACTTGTTTTTCACTGACTTAAAGCAGCAGTACGTAAACACTGGTGCCACCCAGTGTTGAGTTTGAAGATGTGCAGAAAAATGTTTTTGGGGGGTTTCCAGGCCATAAGTCCGACACCACGCTGTTTCAAAGGTCCACTAGTCTGAAAACGTTGTGCTTTGAGCAAGGAGGACTGAATGTTTTCTTTGATTATAATGAAATCTGGAGTCCGATTGTCCTTTAGACCAACATTTTACAGAAGATTAACAGCGGACATTGCGTAATTGCATCGGATTATATACGAAAAAGAGGAGGAAGGGTAATATATGCTCAGCAAGGTGAAGTTGAACTGGCTTTTTTCTGAGTAGGCGCACACACACACACACACAAACGCACACACACACCTGGAACAATGGAGTGGATGTGTGCGTTTGATTGACATCTTCCTCGGTCTCACATTGCGCCTCTGAAGTCTGGCCAGTTTGAACCTGCGTCAGTCTTCCGCATGCATTGATTTGCGTGACCTGGTGTAACCCCCCCCCCCCGCCCAACTCCTGGCACAGCTCCCGGCAACTCAAACCTGAGTGCAGCCGCAAAAGAGTTTAATCCTCCCGTGCTCGTCCTCACTATGAAAAATAATGCATTTTTGAAGGACGTTGCCCATGGTCTCATATTTTTTAGGCTCATCATCAGCCCTGCTGCTGTTGCCCCCCCCCCACTTCCCCCTGATGATTCATTAAAACAGGCGGATGATTCAACAGTGTCTACGTTTCCAGTCAGTCAATATTGGGTTTAAGGTCCATATTCCGGTTAGTGAAACATTGTGAATAAGGCGTTTCCAAGGTGAGCAAACAGGGTTGTTCCTGTCTCCATGGTCATTGTAATCAGTGGTGATATGGCGATCAAAGCAGCCACTCACGGAGAAGGTCTGCTACAAACCCTGCTTGGCGTAACTTTGCGCTCCCCTTTTTGTGGATCTTCTATCCCGCTACTTTCTAGCGTCTCCAAATGCCAGGATGTTTGTGTCTTTCATCACACTGATGAAGTGATTGGTTTCCTCCTCACTCCAAAAGTGTGGCGTGGTGTTGCTCTCGCCTTTGGCCATGTTTACAAGGAGTTCCTGGACTCCAAAGACCAAGATTCCTTGCTGATAGAACATGAACACAACACTGATTCATCTTCCTTTTGATGGGGAGATCCTGATAGGAGGAGACATCATCACATGTTCACCTTAGAGAAGGAGGAACCAGGGGGAATATTTAGGTTTTTAATCAGTTGTGGGTTATTGGTCGCAACCAAAAGTTGCTATTGCGGTTAGAAACTGACTGCATGTAAACAGCCAATGCAGTTTCATTCGCCCTGTTTGTTAACTCATCCAACATTTAACAATGAAAGAAAATATACATCTGCATCATGTGACACACTGAAGATTTAATTAACAATTTGGATATATGATTAAAATTGTTGCCATTTCACTGAATTGTATCAGTAATTGGATGTGTCTTATAATTGCTTTAAAGGCTTCTAAGCACGATGGAGAAAAAAACCTTTTGTGGTGAAGTTGTAAAAATGAAATAATGTGGCACGCAAGATTGAACTAAATGTTCCCGTCCTCTTCCTCCGCAGCCTCAAACACGGTGACATTTGTGGTTTTGCTGCGCTCATTATGTCACAATCATTCTCTGACTGAGTGACACACGATTTCACAGTCCAAACCTGTTTCCAACCAATTGAAAATAGATGTTAAAGAACCTCGGGAGGATGTCGCATTTACGCTTGTTTGCAGAGAATCAGTCACCCACATAGTGCCGTCACGTCTTACATAAAAGAAGTGGAAAGGCGTGATTTTGATTTCAAACGAGACAGCGAGCAAGCTGATTGGCAGCATTAAAGGGATATTACACCTAGAAATCAAAATCCGAACATTGTCTCACTTGTTGCTGTGACTTTGGAAGGGCGGATGATCAGTTTTTGGGTTTACTGGCCCTTTAAGAGGCAGCAGCTCAATAAAAAAACAGTCTGTCTTTGCGGCACCCAGCGTTCCGTTTGTGTATCGCTGCACTTAAAGTGAGCACTTACATGAATTCTAAACAAAGCGTAATTGCTGCAGCCTCCACCGACGCTGCAAACGCACAGTGAAGCATTATGGGAATGAGCTCATTAAGCAGACGTTCTAAACGGTGCTCCATCACCATCTAAAGACGTCTCTCTCTCTCTCTCTCCGCATCCTGCTGGAAGCTCGCCGCTCCGCTGCTGAATTGTCCCGCGTTCCCCAGCATGCACCCACCTGCGGCCCCCCGGTCCTCGGAGGGGCCCCGGCGCATCATTTGCATTGATCGCTCCCCACGCTCTCGTTTCCTGCCCGGTTGTGCTTTGTAAGCAGTGATGAGCTGCTGCAGGGCCTCCACGCCAAAAGAGCCGCCGCTCCGCTCCGCTCTCCCGCCTCGGCGCCGCCACTTTTAACGCCGTCACATAAACGCCTCCTTTTTTCCCGCTCGGAAACGACGCTTGCGCCTCCCGAGGTTTTCATTTGTCTCAAACGCTGATTAACAGTCGGTGGGCTCCAGCTGCCGACGCCACACCGGGGACTTCTCGCACCCCTGAATTAAATCTCAGCCGAGGCAATTTGTCTACGTGGTCACGATCAAATGCAGACGAGACTTGTTTCCAATCTTTTCACTGCCGGCGATGACATTTTGCATCGGAAGAAGGCGGAGTAATTACAGCGGGGAATGATTATTGATGATTCATTCATTTGGCTTGTTAGTGGCGGCAGGATGTGTGTAAATAAAGGACAGATGTGCCAATGTGATGTAAATCTATTGATGAACTGCGGATCAATTTGTCTGCGTTTGTTGCTTAATTATACACCGGTGATCGACGACGCATGTGCAGCCCTGAAATAATTGTGCCGCAAAAATAGTGTATTTTCGATATTCATCACATTAGCTGAACAATGGTTTGTAATTGCAGCTGCAAATGATGGTGTGATCATCGGAGACGTCTCCTGAGTCGCCGCCAGGCAACTCATTATGAATTCATGCTTGTAACCGCGATTCCAGACGAAAACAGGGAGAACGTGTCAGTAAATATTTAATAGAGTAGCCAGAAAAATTGAGGTGACAATAATTATGGATGGGCGGCAAAGTGCTACATCAGTGTCGGGGAGAAAAGTCACGGAAACACTTTGTGGGCTCCATCTGGCAGCCGTGGCGGGGCGGCGCGAGGGCGGCGGCGGCGGCGGCTAAGAAGCAGGAAATAAACAGAGGAAAGGGAAGGAGGGAGGCGTGGCGTTACCCTGGTTTATGGAAAATTATCATTACAAATGAATGAACAAACAAATAAACAAAAATGTAAATAAAAAAGAAAATGATGAAATAAATAAATTCATGAATTAAATACATAAATAAGTAAATAAATAAAATAAAATAAATACATACATAAATACAAAATAAACACAAAATAATAAATAAATACATAAATAAACACAGAAAAATAAATAAATAAATAAATACACAATAAACACAGAAAAATAAATAAATACATAAATGAATGAATACCCATATTAATTCATCACTATGATTTCTCCTTCTGACCCGAGGATGAACTGTAGTTACCCCTGCTATTCTGCCATTGGTCCTATATTGTCATGGAAACATTGTTCCTTTCTTTTTTTCTCTTTGTTTTCTGACTGTCTCGCTGTGACAACATGCTGACAGGATTCTCCCGCCGCTCGTCGCTCTCAGCAGCCGTCTACACCAACTGACCGCTTCCTGGAAAACAGCATCTCCAGCTCCCACTGAATCAGGAAGTGCTGAGATTCGATGGCACAGTAAGATTCCATTCAAATAGGCAAATTGGATCTTCCGCTATCAGGAAAAGTGTCAGATACTGATCAGGTTTGAATGGCAGGATGGTGAAGTTCAGCACAATTCAACATTAAAACCCCCAGTCCACGTAATCCAAGCACGTTTCTGTCAATTAGTTTGGCCACAACTTCATTTATATTTGGTTTTCCGGCGGGAGTGAGACCTCCCAGAGGCGCCGCTCCGATGCTCGGCGCGCCGCAGTCCCAGCCGCCCCCCCGTGGCAGCCGGTGGCCGCGAAAAAACAGCTTCCCGGGACGGTAAAATTAAAATGTAAATGGGCTCCGGCGTCTCCCTGTTGGCTCGGCGGGAACAGCTCTCTGCTGATTCTGTAGAAACGGGAGAAAAACTTGACGTGGCAAAAAGCAGGGCAGCCTTTGGTCACTTCCATTTCTCCATATTTAGGAAATGTTCATAAAAATGTGGTTTTTCTGCACACTTCAGGATGAATGGACGGGGGGGAAAGAGCTGATATCAGTGAATTGTGCTCGTCTGATGTCTGCACAAACCTTTCTAAATGAGACTTGACATTAAACGGGATAACAGCCACAAACAACAATGGAACAAAACTCAACACCTCCGTAAATTCGCTGAGAACTGATACCGAGCTCAGCGGCTGCCGCCCCTGCAAGTGTCAAAACATCCCTTTTCTGCGGCGTGTTTATTTTTGGTGGCCGGTGGGAGCGGCGGGCGCTGCTCGTCAGCCTGAGCGCCGCCACTGCGGGACCCCCGACTCTGCCCCACACGCCCCCCTACGCTGACTTTAAGGCACATCTTCTATCTAAACTAGTGGGAAAAGAAACAAAAAGTCAGTGCTCATGTGACAGACGCCCTCTAGTGGTCAGAGTTGTTATGACCAATGAGGGCGCCCGGAGAGAAAGGCTGCTAATTAAAATTATCGATCGCTGAAAGATCTTCCAGCCTTGACTCACAAACATAAGTTTTAGCCCAAATTCCACCTCTTAAACCTACGTTTAGATGAAAAATCTGCTATAAACGAGGCTGTTCTGCACAGCTGATACCAGATCCAGCTGTTTTTACCTCTTGAGGCTCCAAAAGGGTGTTTATACATTTCTCTGACCTCTTCCCTTCGCGCCGCCTTCTGCTTTGGTGGTCTCGGTGTTTGGACCCCGCTGCAGATAAAAGCAGCTCATAGAAAGCCGGGTCGGTGTGTGGGTCCGGGCGGGACAATGGCGTCTGCCGCTCCGGCTCGGCTGAGTGGGATTTTTCTCCTCTTTCGCCTTCTCATCTTGAAAAAGAAAAGGAAAAGAAACTCGGCGATCCGTGCCTGTAAACACCTCACACTGGCAGGAGAGCGGGCGCGTTAACGCGCCGGCCGTTTGGATAATGAGATTATATTCTGCTCGCCGCTCAAAAGGACATTTTCATCTTTCGGCGTGATGCCGCAGTCTTGCAGGATTCTCTGAAGCATTCGCAAAACAGACAAAAAATAAATAATTTAAGCCCAAAAAAAAAAAAAAACAG
>CAESWR010000429.1:145873-163059 GCA_903171835.1 Mullus surmuletus | reverse complement strand
AAAAAAAAAAAAGCAGAGGCGTCTTCGTGTAAAAGGTGTGGAAGTGGAAACTCTTTGTTCTCCGTGAGTCAGTTTGCTCATTAGTTTGTTCCATGAACACTCTGAGCTGTAAATGACAGCTGTGATTGTCGGCCTCTGAGCGTCAGAGCTTTTTGTTCTGATGAAGCTCCGCACTTTGTCCCGCAGATCCTCTTTGCGCTCATTAGAGCCGCAGCGCCTCTCGGCACCTCCGAGGAGCGCGTTACAATATTCGTTTCCTCCCGTAAATTCTCTCACACCGATCGAGGGCCGGGAAATTAAATAACGGTTTTTAAAAAGTACTCAATAAATTGCGCCACGCGGAGAAAAACGCCTCAGCTCTGCTAAAAAAAAGGGTTCGTTGTGTTCTCTGAACCAAATTCCCGTTTAAAAACAGCACAAAACCTCCTAAAATATAACCTTTCAAGCTAATTTTTAAAAATGTAAATGTAACTTCCAAAGAGAGCGGATCGGAGGCGCCGGAGCTGCAGTGCTGCGCTGCGTCCGACAGAGATCAGTGCGCGTCGCCGCTCCGCAGCTCCGAACATCTCACACACACTTTCACACCGAACATATAACTCTGTGTGCAACAAACACTCATCTTATCTCATCTTAGTGCCAGGAAAATAGGAAAATAATTGGCCAATCAAATACAGCTGCTCTGAAGAGGCACTTCGTTAATTCATCAACACGACCTTCTAAGATGCGCAAAAGTCGTGCGTAAAAACGCAGGTGAAAAGCGGGAGGTGATCACCTGTACCACTCCAGCCCGTTGTCGTAGTTGCGGTCGAAGAAGTGCGGCTCCGCTCCCACGGCCCTGATGTCCGGGTGAACCCGCAGAAACTCCAGCAGCGCCCGCGTCCCTCCCTTCTTCACCCCGATGATGATCGCCTGCGGCAGCTTCTTGCTCCCGGAGCCGTTGGAGAAGCTGGACATGGCGCTGGGTTCGAGCCCCCGCTGCTGCTGCTGCTGCTGCTGCTGCACCGGCTGCGGCATCTCCTCCCAGTCCTCCCCGCCGCCGCGGTCCGCCTCCTCCGTCAGCAGGTCCCGGGACGCGCCGGTCCTCACGGGCGGCTCCTCGTAGTCCATGTCCTCCCACGGCTGCGGCTTGGCCATCAGCCGCGACACCAGCTCCGTGCGCTCCGTGCGCTCCGCCCGCTCCGCCCTCCTGCCCACCGACCCCCGGCCGTCCGCGACCACCAGGCTGGGCATGCTGGAGCAGTAGCCCACGCACGAGTAGAGCATGTAGACCCAGACGAGGAACATGACGCTGAACAGGACGAGCTTCTTCTTGGCGGGGCCGCAGCACAGCGCGCTCAGGCTAGATTCCATCAGCCCGACGGGTGACGCTCACATCCCCGCGGCGCATGGTCGCCCCCCACCCCCGCTCACTGTCCCAGGCAGCCGCAGCCGCCGCCGCTCATGCTCGGCCGGGGAGCGACGCTGCTAGATCCACGGAGGAGGAGGAGGAGGAGGAGGAGGAGAGGAGGAGGAGGAGGAGAAGGCGCGGAGGGCTCTCTCTCATCACACCGCGCGGAGTGACTGAGCGCTCGGGATGCGGCGCGACCCTCGCAGGTTGGCTCGGGCCGGCGCAGCGGCGGCGCGCCTTATAAGAGGGCGCGGGCGCGTGAGTGGCGGCGCGCGGCGGCCAATCGGCGCGCAAGCTTTAAATATGCAGCCGCTGGTGGGCGCGGGCGGGCCAATGGGAGCGCGGCGAGGGGGCGGGGCCGGCGCGTGGGAGCGGCGGGGCGGGCGGGGGACGCGGAGCGGAGTTTGGGCAACTTTGAGGCGGACTCGGGAGGCAGAGGAGCCGCCGCTGCTGCTGCTGCCGCTGCTGAGGAGGAGGAATCTGCTCCTCTGCCTCCGTTCATTTGGGAAGCTTCGCTACAAGCTTTAAAGTTGATAAAAACACTTAATTAATGCAATTAATCGCAAATATGAGAGAATGCAGAATATTCTACATTTTATTCAACATGACATTTAGAGTAAACTAACGATGATGGTATTTGAGGGGCTTTAAAATGGATTTGAACTCACGCTCTGATGAAAATAAATTACATTTCAGTTACGTTAATGAAGGTGAGCAAACTAATTATATGTACATTTAAAATGTCAAAATAACCCATTGGGAAATGTGATTGTTACTTATTATTTATTGTTAATAATAATAATAATAATAATAATAATAATAATAATAATAATAATAATAATAATAATAATAATAATAATATTGTTTTTTATTATTATAATAATAAAAGCACGCAATCAACCGTCCCGCCGTGACTCCACGAGTGTTCTGTGATTCTGGTTCTCCTGAATCCACCTGAAAGAAGTTCTCCTCAGAGGAGGAACGTGAAGATCGTGCGGCTCAGAGGAGCAGCGTTCCTCCAGCAGGTCCCTCGCTTTGTGCGGCTCTGCGCGCTCACAACAAATCTTTGCTATTTTGGATAATTGACATTTTAAAGTTATCCGCAAAGTAAAGTGTTTTACTTAATAGAAAATGCAAATGTAGAGCGTGTTTCTATATTCTGCTCTCCGGTGAGACGCGGAGGGAGGAGAAACACAGCAGCTCGGAGCAGAAATCAGGGAAATCTCTGCGTTTCTCCACAGAAAACACTCTGCTGGTCTGGATGTAAACGCAGCCTTTTTTTTTAATCTCGAATATGTGAATATTTGATCACAGCAGATCACAGCAGATCCTCAGGAGAAGATGAGTTTTAAAAACTCTTTGGCAGGACTTCGCTCCGATCATTTCCAACAGAAGAAGGAGAATCTGAGCCTCCAAACCTCTCAAGATTAAAGACTCATTTTTCACGTTTCTCTGCTTTAATATGAGGATGAAATAACGTTAATTGAACATCATTGGCGGGGGTCTTACATCGGCCCACGCTGCCCAAACCTCCCCGTGAACTCTCTGCGTACCACCCGAGTGTCCCCCCACTCCCACGGGGGTCCTTCTCCTCCTCTCTCCTCTCTCCTCCTCTCCTCTCCGGCGCACTTCGAGTCCAAACATCGCCTCAGGATTCCCGCGACCCCGCGCTGCGACACGCGGGCTTTGAAGCGGGGCCAGAGGTCACGCGTCACGGCCGCCCCGCGCTCCGGGCCGGGGTCCGTGAGGAGAGGTAGAAGGAGAGCTAGAAGGAGAGATAGAAGGAGAGCTAGAAGGAGAGATAGAAGGAGAGAGGCGCTCATAAAATGTTGTTGGTTTATGAAATGATCCTGAAGATTGATGACATTCCACTGCTCTGGTCCACAAACGCTTGTGAGGTTCTACGTGGTTTTCCTGTGAGAGTCGATGGTTTGAAATGATCTCCGCACACAAACATGTAGAAACTGCATCGACTTTTCAAGTCACTTCGGTAAGAATCTGAACAAACTTTCATTAGTAGCTCCATAAAATAGTTGTTCCATAAAATGTGACAAACTTACTTTGAGGGAAAAGTTCCCCGTCAGAGATTGAAGACGGTTTTTTTGTTTTTGACACAAAAAATGAGAACAAAAAACAACACATTTAAGACTGGAAGATGACTTTAAATCCCATTAAAGCTTTTATAGCCCACTGTTACATTACATATAGCAACTGAAGATAGTAATGATTTTTATTAACCAAGAATTTCTGGAGAAAGTAATTGAGCTACAATATATGAATAAAACATTTCCAAATTATGTAATACCTATGTAAATTATAAATACCATTAGAAGTTTAAATTAATTTTCTATTATAATCACTAATAAAGTAAGTAATAAAAATCTGAAACTCACACCTCAAGACATCGGAGTATTTCCAAAATGATTAGAAATATAGTGTTTTTTCCCAATGCTAAACATTATGTGCCCTGATAAAGTAAAATGAGAATAATGAATAATTTACATATATCAAGAAAATTGCATTTAAATACAGATATCAAAAATGTTTGCACTTTCTTTTTAAGTATTACCCCCCCGCCCCAAAAAAAAAAAGTCATATATATATACGTTGATCCCGGTCCAAAGTCCAAAGGCTTGATTTCCTGCTTGTCGGGGTTTTCTGTCAATAAGCCTGTTAGTTTTTGCTGACAAAAAGATTTGTGCTGGACCTTTTCGGCAGAGACGAGAAAAGTCCTGCCCAGAGTCTGACGCTGCATTAATTCGTCAGCGTTGCAAGTCGAGAAACAAAAGTTGCGTAAAGGTACAAACGAGGAGGAGAACTCGTCCATGTCATCTTATAGCCTGTAACCCACTGAGGCCGGCGGCGATATTCAATCCCCACACAGGTTGAGTGCTTTTGTTTCCCTCCCATTTCCCTTTTCATACTTTCCTCCCCAACTGTAACAGCTGGCTCGATCAATCCGCTTTCACCCTCTGATATGAAACTCTGTATCCGGTCAGACACTTTACGAGGATGTCAAGCCGTTTCAGGTCTCCTGGCCTTGGCCAAATCCCACAAACACCCCCCCTCCCCTGCTCTTTTTCTCTGTTTTTATGGAGGGGAGGATGGCAACGAGGGGAAGGTCGCACTCCGACAGCAACGATGGATATGTAACCAAATACCAAAACTAGAGCTAGAGGGGCGGAAGGAGAGCACATGTTGACTGACAGGTGCAGAGGTGGCCTGTTAAAACGAGCTTATTGGAGGGGACGCCGATTTGTGCTTACAGCCAGCACATCCACTAAGGCTATAATTGAAACTTAATTCCGTATATTATGCGCACGCTGAGTCGGCAGCGCCACTTAACGAGGTGGAGTGGCAGTGTGTGTGTGTGTGTGTGTGTGTTCGCCTCTGATGCAGCTCTTCAGCCACAACCTATGAGTGGGGAAACAGCCAATGACGACACATCACGCACAATAATGATCATGTTTATTTTCAGTTTGTGGTGTACCGCAGGGGTTCGTCTCTGATCCTCTCTGATTTGGAACCGTATTGGAATCAAGTAAGACCAACCGCTAAGAACTTTGTCCCTGGTCATTAATAAGCCTGCTCAGCAAAGTGAAAGTCAAATAACAGCTGTAAAGCAGTTTTTCAGACTTAATCAATATACTTTGTGATTACATGTTGAACCATCATGAATCCTGTTTTGCATTTGTACAATGCAATGAATGATTGCACTACAGACAGCAATGCCTGTTAAAAGTGACTTAGACTGTACAACATTTGGAGCGATTCCTACATTAATAAATACACAATATACACAGTACACACATTTGAACTTCAATGTCATTTTTCGGTGTGTTATATGTTAATTCTTTGTTCAGCTCATCGTCTGAGCAACAGTGAGTGAGCACCAGTGATTTGGATTTTCAGTCAAAGAAACCCGAGCATGCTTTAGCTCTGCAGTGCAACGGGCAAAGAAGCAGCCGCCTCCTCTCGGTCGCCACGTGGCTTCTTGCATGTGAGCGCCAGCAGCAGCAGCATGGGCAGGTGCCAGAGGCTGCAGAAGAAGAGCTTGCGAGCGCTGCCGCGATCTCCCTGGTGATAGAAGCGAAAAGCCAGGTAGCTGAGGTACAGGTTTATGGGCAGGGACACCAAAGGGAAGGTCCACGTGGTGACGTCCAGGACTGGCGCCAGCGTGCAAAGGCCGATCAGGCCCACACTGTGGCGCAGCGCCACGCGCTTGCACAAGGCCGGGTGGGTGACGGACATCATGCGATAGCCGCCGCGTGAATAGTCTTCCCTTAAGTTCCAGCTGAGTGCATTGAAATGGGGGAACTGCCAGCTGTACAGAAAGCCGCCAAGCAGCAGAGCACCTGAGAGGAGGAGACAAGGAGAACAAGGAGGATCTGCTTTTAGCTCAAACTGACAGTTAAGGGATTACAGTGAAGTCTGCAAAAATAATGAAAAAGCTGCTGCAAATTAAGATCCAATGAATATGCGTTAGTTAACCACCTTAAGCAAGGAAAGAAAAATGTAAGCCTCAACAACTGTTTTGTTGTTTGTTTTTTGGTTTGTGGTGATCCTGTATGAGGGCAACAGCTAGACCCGTCGATTCCCAGCACATCGTGGAAAACATCCCATCACAGAGTGCTTCACCTCTCATCTAACAGGTAAAACCGAGTCTGAAAACAGGTTGTGGAGCTGCCACGGTTTGGTCAGGTTTCTCTGGAAGGACATTGAGGCTGTGCATGCTGTATCACTGCAGCAAGAGCATTCATCAGGCTTAATAATTTGATAACCTGCAGTTCATTCAAAGGACAAGTTCCTCTTACAGACCGAGCCATGTTATGGGTTGGTGAATAGTTGCCATGGAATCCCTGTCAAACGGAATAGAGCTGCTTACGCTTTATTGATGAAAAGCCAGCAGATTCATTAAAATTACTTTGAAAAGGCCCACTAGATGTTTGTGAGTGCCTGTCGGGGATGTGGCAGCTTTATTATGTAAATAAGAACTGACGACCGAGCAAACTGTGTGTGCTGCTGGGTTTTTTCCCCACTAATATGTCATGTATGTGTAAGCCTACAGTTACACAACACCGGGAGAAACACAAAAGCAACGATTGTGTGCTTCACTGTGTTTCTCTTCCCTTCTGTCTGCTGCAGAAGACAATGTGGGAAATGATCTGCCCACTGATGGGTGACTGAGGTACGAGCAAAACTCACTGCTCTGATGCACTGCACAAAACACTCAGGTGGCTTCAGCATCTCAGGAAGTGCTGACTGATTCAAAGTGACAGACTCTTCAAGGCAGCAGATGGGATTGGCCGGCATAAATTAATGGGATCTGTGCGATGACTGGTATAAAATGGACTGATGTTGAAGTTTCAAGTTGATGTACTTCCAAAACCAAACTTCCTTCACTTGCCACCACAGAGTTTGGAACGCTTTTTTTTTCTTCAGTTTCATAAAAAGAGTTTGCCAAAGGAAGAAACACAATTTCTACAATGTGAACAATTTTCAGAGGACTGAAAAAGTTCCTCCTTCACTTAAATCACTGTAATGTAATTCATTATTGCCTTCGATACCCTATTTGCCTCTGACTGTGGGGTTAAGGTTATAATATATAAAAGCAATTAAGTATAATACATTAACATTTAATATGAAATTGACTAATGTTTTAAATAAAAACAATCACAAGCAACAGCAGTAATATCTGCTCACACGTATGGCAACTCATACCTGGCTCAAGGCAGCCTGTGGCAGCCGTCCAGCCCATGACAGGAGGTATGGCGCCCACCACTGCTCCCATCCAGGTGTTGGCGATGGTGAGTCTCTTGAGCGGTGTGTAGCAGCAGGTGTACAGAACGATGTTGAGGGCACCCAGGAAGCCCGTTAAAGGGTTGACTGCCCATGTGAGCAGAGCAATGCCAGGGACTCCGCAGGCCAGGGCAAAGGACACAGCGTGCAGGGGGCTGATACGATGGGAGAGAGAGAGAGCGACAAAGAGCTAAATCAGCTTGAAAAACAACAGAGGAATGTTTGGGAGATGCGTTTCAGATGCTGCATTCAGAGTGGCCGAGTTACAGTGGTAACAGACTCAGACAAGAAGGCCTCTTACCATCATGGGAACTATGAGATGATAAAGTTTTGTGGGCTATTGCAGACATCAGATAAGACAATGATAGCTCCACAAGCTTGGCGCACGCATACACACGCACGCACGCACACACAGAGACCTGTAGGGCCACACACTGACAGCCAGCAGAGCATGGCGGAGTCTCAAAACGGGAGGCTTAGAGGAAGCTCATCTGATAAGAGTTTGTTGGATGGGGGGGGGGATAAAAGTAGCCCTGAAAGATGAAGAGCATGTGCACACACTAGAGATCAAAACTAGCACAGGAAAAACCACGGCGGATCAGGCTTTTAGCCGGATGAAGACTTCCTACTCCTCCTCCTCCACTCATCTTTTATTGAAAGCAGTGGCGGCAAGGTCTGGTTCAAATTCACGAGTAAATGCTCCATAAATTAAAGAGAGGGTAGATTAAAATCTTGACCAAATGCAGGCCCCTTTTCTTCAAAAAGCAAACAGGGCTTGTATTTTGGTGGTGTGGCCGAGCGGCGCATTAATGTGATTAGTGGTGTTATGTCTGTTTTATGTGGGCTGAGGTGGGGCCGTGCAGGCTGGCAGTGGGCTGTCGACAGGCTGAATGTGGGCCGGCTCGGCGGGGGTCGGGGGGGAGGCGGCGCGTCACATGGCCCGAGGTGGGCTCGCTTAGAGTTTGATGCAGACGCAGCCATCACTTTGGCACAAAGAGTCACATATTGACCGTTTAATGCTTAACTTTAACTTAGAACTTTCTCATCAATTGCAGAGATGGTTTGCTCCAAGTTTTGGTACAACGGTAAAGAAAAGAGAAGAAGAAAAGTGTGCCATAGGTTAGGCTACAATTTTACCACAAATATCTTGGATAGCAGAGAACAACACTGACAAGATATGGATTTTGTATATTGTTAGTTATTCAAAAACAGGTAGAAATCGGATTGGTCGCAAAGTCGCATTGATTCGCAGAGCGACTTATCACATTCTCCCTCCTCTGTGAAACAGCTACAAACACCAGAGCCCTCTGTGAATAGTAAATTCTTTGATTGAGCTCAAAACCAGCGCACACTAAGAAGTACAAATGTGTTCCCCCATCTTTTTCAATCTGTTCTCTTGCCTTGCAAACCCATTTCCCCATGGGGACAAATAAAATGTTTATCAATCCACGATCCAGGACAAATGCTGAACAATAAACTCTGAAAGACCACAGTGAGGAAAAAAAGGTACTGATGAAATACACTAAATTTGGCTGGGGTGGGAAACACTGCTGCCAGAGTTGATAAAATAAAGAAAGACGTTGATCAGATGGTGTACTATCTTTGGCTAAGAAAACAAATCACAATGTTTCCCCACACTGATCAAACTCTTCATCTTTATTTCCTCTCTAGCCAGGCTGAAAGCTTTTTCATCCAATGTGGATGCCTCAAACACTAAAAAACACACACTACAAAGGAGAGGGGCCTGTCAGCCGCATTTCACAGAAATAAAGAATACAAAGGTGGGAAACATGATATGCTGTTATACCCCCAAAATACTATTTCCAGCCCTGACATCATTCACAGTGCAGCATCCTTCGGCTTCCAAAGGCTCATCGTGGACAACGTGTAAAACTCGGTCCTCTGATGGCTTGTTTGACAGGGCAGTCCAGCCGCCCATCTGCTCTCTGTCTTTACACAAGTTTGTATGTGCGAGATGCAATGGAGGGCGAGATGAAGTGTTTTTATGTGTCTTTGCAGACAGGCGCACCTCCTCTCCTCTGGAGAGGACTAAAAGCCAAAGAGAAGCAGCTCTGTTTAGATAGCCAGAGAACATCTTCCATCACTGGCTCAACTGCACCAGAGACTACTTTTAAACATCGTGTCACCGAGAATTCCGAAAACTTGGAAGAGAAAGCTCTGTGAAGGACCGTGGGTCCTCACTGTATTAAGTCACAAAATCTAAAAAAAATCGGATCGGACATTTACTTGGGTTACCCAGTGACGAATGGAAAGCTCTGAGAAAGTCACATCACTGTCATCGCTGTATTTAGACTTCATTAATGCACCATACTTGCAAATAAACACAGAGGATTTTCAAATGATTGAGCAGAATGCTGACCAACTATGCTTCTTCAATGGCGGCGGCTCTGGAGGTAAAGTCACCATTCATTCACGGCACTGAAAATTTCTAAAATCCCTCAGAGGTTCAAGTGTGGAACCAAGCCAACCACCTACTACAGAATTATCTAATGACTAAAGGAACTACACATCCTAGTAACCATATGATGGAATTTTCTTGCTAGTGCACAGGATAAGCATACCTCAAACCATCGCTAAATATCTCAGTGTGATCAGATCTCAGTTTCATGGCATCATTATTCCAATTGATACACTTCCTGTTTATTATTCACATTCACATCATGACCTTTTATCTAAAAAAAACTGTATGATTCAACTTATTTATCAGTTAATTCTTTCACTTGAGTTTTTATTTATTCTTTTTACTCATTGTGTTCATGGTTGAAGTTCATGTAGAATCTAAAAGGAGGATGTTTTTGTATGTCATTCAGTTCCCTGGGCTGAAGTGGTGGTTGAGGACGATTTGGCTTCACCCATTTTTTTGCATTTGTTTTTCCTGACTAAAAGTAAAAGGATAGTGGGCTTGTCGTGTAAGACCGAAATGCAAAGGAGGCTTTGTCCTACCAATGACAGCGGCTGAAGAGCACGTGTTGAGTATGTGTGTTTTTTTTTTTTTGTTTCTTGCATCAGTGACTATCTGTGTCAGCCTGCTGCATTAGACTGGAAGCGCCCCAAAGCAGCAGGTATGGATCAGGACACCCCCGACTTTTCAACGCCCATCACCGCTCAGACTAATTAACAGCAGGTAGAACTGGAAATAGTGTTTCTGATATCTTATCTTGAATGCACACCAACACTAAGCTTATCCCAAGCTGATTAAGCTGCTGGACAGAGAAAAAAACTACACTACAAAAAAAACGGTATGTCAGTGAGTATGAGGACTGAAATCAACTTGGCCACTGAACATTCGCTTACACACACACAATCTCAGAGAAATTAGCTGCCAGAATACTCCACTGAAATAAGATAAACATGAAAAGTACCTGATCTGCCCTCTGACGAGTGGACGGTTCTTTGTACGGTTCATGTTGGAGTCAAAAGGCACCTCGAAGTACTGCGGAGACAGAAGGACATGCGTTAATGGGAGAGAATCACATACATGCAAATGGATTCAACATACAATCAGTCAAAATCAAGACAGTTTGTTTTCCTGCAGTGAAACGTCTACGGACCAAACGGCAGAGCACAGGTATTGTCTGGAAAAAAAACATTGCTTGCGAGCATTGTTCACAAGCAGTGAAAAGGAATCGGGTTTGGTTCCAGTGAGAAGGAAGACGAAAACAAGTCTTCAGATGAAAACTGGTTTACTGGCTGGTTTAAAAATCACTACAATCCCTACACCTGGCTTTACTATGAGGGGAAAAAAAAAACATAATAAATAAGTATACTCTTCATTTCGATGTATTTAATTTCTCTTTATTTAGATAATTATGACTATATACTTATTCAATCTTGAAAACATTACTGCCAGTTAATTGACTGATTAGTGTATCGACGTATTTACGATGACATCTAAATAGAGGACTGCCTCTCAGAGACTCTGTACAACATCTGGATGGAGACAATGCAAAGCGAGTGGCTTACGGCACAGTCTAGGCAAATCTCTGATCCAAATTCTCACCCTGCGCTTGCAAAGTGAAACGGACTGGAGGTGGTAGGCGGAGGTGGTGGTGGCAGGGCGCTCTGGGATACAACTATGTGAAAAACTACTTATACTCCCGTTTTATGATCTACTCTGGAGGAGTATGCTTCAAAGTGCTCCCATGAGATTGGCAATGTGTGACTAAAATGCAAACACATGGGGTGCTTAAACGCAGGAACTGGCTAATCTGTGCATGTGTGTGTGTGTGTGTGTGTGTGTGCGCAAATACACATGAATGTGTGTATGTGCTTGCCTGCAAAATGGCCTTAGACTAATGAAGAAAACAGATCAAGCACTTTGAGAGCTGCATATCGGGATCCATCTTTTCCTGATATATGGCTTACATAAAATATCTAATAAACAGATAATCCACTTTTCCCCAGATTTACAACACGCATTACATTGGAAGGCCACCATACCGCTCGTAATTAAACCACTTCTCTAAGGTAGGCAAATGGATGTTTGTGAGTTGATGAAGTTTCCCAAATCAAGAGTTGTTAAAAGAAAACCCAGCCTGGAACCATAAAGCTTTCAAGAAATGACAAAGGGTGAATAGTTTCTCATCTGGTGTTTGGTAATGTCAATCTAGTCGCACAATAAGTGGTTGCGTTCTATTTTCCTCTCCAAAGAAACTCATCTTCTTCCCTTTTTCCAGCTTCTTTCAAGTTGTCGTGGAGCACCGTGGCTAGCAAATGTCCGACCCGACCAGGCTAATGCACAGCTGCGTATGCGGCTGTGGGACCCCGAGGTCCAGGCTGAGGTGTTAATTCTATTTCCTGGGTCAGGAAATGCGTCAGAAGGTCAGGGGCCGCATGAGAGAGAGAAATGCACTTTGTGGCCAAGCCAGGGGGAGCAGAGCAGAGCTTGGAGCAGGCCTCAGGCAGGACCGGGGCCAAGTTCACTGTAACACTGCTCACATAAAAAGAAGGATCTACTTAGTTTCCAATAACATCATCCTGGTGTTTAAAAAAAAAAGAAAAAAAAGAAAAGGGTTTTCGCGCTGTGAACAGAAGGGCACCTGTATTGAAAATTACACAATAAGATTGAGACAGTGTTATATTGTCCAAACATGCAGATATACACATCTTCTGTGTCCTCACATCGCTCATCCTGCATTGTCTTTCCAGTTTGTCAAACTCTGCTCTCGTTCCTCTCCCTTTTATGTCATGGCGCCTCATCTGGTTTGCATCAAAGGCCCTCTTAGCCCATGTCATTATTTCCCCCGAACGCTGCCATGTGTTACAGTGATGGCATTAAAATTATTGGACCATTTGTAGTTGGTGTGTGTGCACGTGTGCAGCTACAGGTAGGTCCACAGGCGACAGAGGTGTGGACGAGGGACGTCTTTAAAAATTCATTTCACCTGCGAGTGTGCTACGGGCGTTCAGTGGTTATCTGATTTTTAATAACATACTAATCTTTAGGTAAGAATTGAGAACCATCTAGGCCAGAATCTTTTTTCTTAATTTCTCAATGATAAATAGACAAGGGGAAAAAAATTAATAAAAAAAAATAAATCTGATTTACTTGAGAAATTGTGGGATTCTATAAACAAAATGACTGGAGCTGTATGGTGTACTTTGAATGGTCTTATTTTTATATGTTTTTTTTTGTTTAATCTACAGTATTTTTTTATTTGATAATTCCGACACTTTATTATTGTTTACTCATTTTACTTTATTCATTATTACTTTGCAGTTGCACTTTACTTTACAGCAGCCACAACTATGTGATTTGCAATGAGTTGAATGGATTTATCTACTAACTTGTTGTGGTAATAAGTAAATAAATATATATACATCCTTTACTAAAAATAATATTAATAAATATAAAATAAAGGCCACCCAGAGCTATATTATTTGTCTACCCTGATTTTGAAGCCATGGACGTAGAGGAAAGTCTACCAATATAATTTGAGCCGCCTTCTTTCAAGTCAGTCTCGGCACTGACACAGATACAGCATGAGGCACCAATGAGTCATAGAGCAAACCAAATCGCAGTCTTGAGTGTCTTTCCTAGGTCAAAGTCTGTGCAAAAACATGAAAATGAATACAAGGCGACAAACTTACAACAAGCCTTTTGAGTATTTTGAATATCTGTAAACAAGAGCGTGAGTGTGTAATAGATTTTACTATGACTCACCATGAGGCAGACTGACTTTAACCCTGTGTGGATCTGCTCTAACTGCTCCCTGACATGTTATATCCACTTATCTACTGTCCACTATTTTCTATTTACTGTGCCGTTACGTAGGCTGGTAATGTGTATGTATGTACGTGTTTTTGAAGTATGCCATCATATGTTGGTAGAGTATTTTTGGCCCAAGTCAGCATATCAGCTCAGATGGAGAAATGGCTGTGGAGGGGGGGGGGGCGGGGGGACTATCCCGGAAGTTATGGAGAGTCCGGCTGCTGCTTCCAATTATGAATACAAACAAATACACAGGCACATAAAACATAGAACTGTAAGAACAATTATCTGACAGATGAGGACGGAAAACAGGCGAGACCAATGCGAGAAGCAAAGGGGGGAGAAGCGCGCTGCCGCCAGTGGCTCCAAGCAATCAAAGGCGGAACGTGATCCACAGCCAACCGCTGGGGTGGAATTGATAACAGGCTGCAGGGAGGCATTTCCTACTCTTGTGTTGTCTTGATAACATATATAATGTCTTTGTTTTGTGGTATAATTTACAGCGATGCAGAAGGAGGCAGTAGGGGCTGTGAAGTTCTGGCGGTGTGTAAAATGGCCCTATTTGATTTAGATTTAGCACTCTCAAAAAAGGGGCGCAGTGAGGGTCAGAGAAGAGTGATACAGTGAGGACGTTGACTGTGTTTACTGGAGTGTGTGCCTAAACACAGGCACAAGGAGACACACAAGTTGAACAGCTGTACGGCTTTGGCTCGCAGGAACATCAGCTGGCCTAAACAGCACGTCTCTCTCACTATGTCGAAGCAAACCCAGGTGCAAGGGCTCAACCTAACAATAAGACCAAGTCATCACTTGTCAGAGTGTCACCTGTTTGCACGCTGGTGCTGAATGGCAGCCTCAAACCGCTACGGGCTTGGGTGGTGCTGCTGTGCATGCTAGCCAAATTTGGTTAGAAAAAAAGTGAGGAAAAACACAATCGCCCTCAAAGCCCCCCCCTTTAACGGCAACTGTGAACTGTCTCTGATCAGCCACTTGACAAACAAGCAGCCAAAGATTTACATAGATTAAGCTTTCCTCAGAAGTCAGTTCAATGGCTCTGGCAGACGCACACAATGTTCTGAAAGACGAATGAAAGAGGAGGAACTTGACAAAACAGACAAGACATGCGACCTGTCTCTTCACAGCTCAGAGACACTGATGTAGAAGTCCAAGGTGACTGCAAGGTGAAATCTTGCAGCACAGGCAGCCACGTCAATGAGAACAATGACAGCGACGCTGTGATATAACAACCATTTTTCATGAAAAAACCTGTTGAATTCCTACAAGAACATATCAAATTCTAAGCAAGAGCCAGCGTGGGTGACTGCAAGGACAGCTCTGAGACGAGGAAAAGGACTGAAAGTAGAAGACACAAAAGAGAGCATAGTTTACAGAAGAAGAAGAAATGAGGAAGTGGCGAAATTACCTCGAACAAAGAAATATGAGATGATTTTAAAACAGTGTTGATTGTGAATGCAAAGTACTGTGAGAAGCAGTATTTAGGTTTTCCCGAATAACATTTGCACACTGAAGCTTCAGATACAAAGTAAGCTGGTGATGATGAGGCATCTTTTAACATTAAACAACACTCACGCACTGTGTAACATTATGAAACCATTTGTTGTTCTCCATGATCATTATTCATGCCAAACAAGTCTTTGATGTTCATCTCTGACCCTTTGATCTCATTCCGTTAGTAAGCGGACTGTCTTAAGATCAGGAGGTCTTGAGGATGTCGCAGTCACCCTCGAAACAGCAAAGCTTAGTTTGCAAAGCAGAGGTGACAGATTAATAAAAGGAGACGTGCATGAGTATAGTGTGTTTGTATCTGTGTGTGGCATGCTGGATGTCGACAGCTGGCCCTTCGCCCCCGTGATCCTTTGATGTGATGAAATGACAGGAAAGGCTGCTGAGATGATGCATGCAAAATATAAAATTGTTTGCACTCATTCTTGGATATATAAAAATAAATAAACGGGGCACCAAAAAAATCACACCTGTGCTAAATTGTTAGATATTTTGCCTCAGAGCCTCAGAAACACAGTCCTCTCCTAAATCCCAGATCTACTGGAGTGTAAAATCCTGTTGCTGTGAAGTCGCCTTCTTGACTCGCCAAGCACCACCGCTCCAGACTGCAGTACTTTGCGTGGCCAAAGAGCGGATCACGTCCCTTTCAGCCGTGTGTGCCGGAGCCCATCTCCCGCTCTTTATAGTCTGTGCAGAGCTGTTGGCAGCGGTTCAGCTGGCACACGGTCGCTCTTGATTAATGGCCTGAGTATGGGACAGTGAAGTGCTAAACTGTCCTCATGTTAATCAGCCAATTAATGCGAGCAGAGCTGCATTACCTCTGCCCTGCCGATAATCAGTCGCTCCGCCTGAGAAGAGGACAGAGGCACGCAGCGCTCTCGGTGAGGGGAGAGGCGAGGCGAGGCACTAGGGACCAAGAGAGACTCAAGCATGAAACTGAGAAATATATTTTCAAAAAAGGCTACAAGTAGAAGATTATTCATGCATAACACTTTTTTTTTTCATTTGATCAAAAGAAAGCCTTGCCAGCTGCTGCTGTCTGACTTCTGAAGAAAAGTTTTTGATGTGCAACTTAAGATAAGTCTTCTGTATTTTTGCGCTTTGTGGGTCTCACGCCAGCACAGGTCGGGCTGTGTCAGAGTCACGCACCGTTCATCACACGAGCTTCATGTGTCACATCTTATCACTGGTATCCTCATCTTTGTGGACGAGGCTACACTGCCTCCTAGTGCGCCGGAGGACTTGGACGACAAGTGAGTGTATACTAGCTGGAGTGTTAAAAAAATTATAAATTCACTGGTTGCCATTTGTTCCATGTTACAAAAAGAGCAACCACCATCATTCATTAAAGCCATTTTTGTAAAATTACACATATTTTTACTGTTAAGAGTGATTCTTTGCTTATAGTTGTAAAGACTTATTTGTGCCACATTTGCAGACACATTACATGTTGAGCCCATGCAAGATACCATCAAAAGCCACTTCAACATGATGTTCAGTTTGCTGCTACAAAACCCAAATGTGAAATATGTAAAACATTTTCACCCCAGATAGCAAAAATCAGTGTCATTGTGTCACAAATCTAACATGGTATCATGCATGATATGATTTCAAAAATTATGGTGCGTCTCTGTGAAGTCAACAACACACCAACTGATCGTTAATGTTCAACCGGACAAGATGGAATGTTGGACTTGTATTGGAAAATATGTCTACGAGTGAAACTGTTTTGATTAGATGAAAGTAGTTTGATATTATGTGTAAGAGAGCTTGACATCATTGCTGCGGGCATATTCACTTCCACCCCACTGTAAACACATCACTTGTGCAAACTGAGACAAATTCCTTTGTTGGAGTGCTGGCCAGCCATATCTCCAGTCTCAGCCCGATAAGTTAACATTCTTACTAATGAGGGCATTTCACTCCATATCCTGATTACCATTAGCTGTGCACACACTCGACTGCTTTCTATTCTGGATTACACACTGTGGGAAAACATATCAGCGAAATCTGAACGCATAGGCCATCTATGTGTGTGTGGTCATTTGTTTAAAGAGAAATAAACAGTCTTTTCTGCCATCCGTGGGCATTTGCAAATAACTGTGCAAGTGTGAGTGACATGACATGCCGTTTGAAAGCCTCTCAACAGTCTGGGTGAAGTTGAAAAAAAGGCAGGCATGTGTATGACCGTGTATATGTTTGAGAGAATGTGAGTGTTTGGATATTTTTTTTTTTTGGGGGGGG
>CAESWR010000429.1:132792-145864 GCA_903171835.1 Mullus surmuletus | reverse complement strand
CAGCTGTGTCTGCATACAAGGTGACTTGGAAAGGGCGTGAGTGCATGTGTGCGTCAGCGTTTATACAACGCTGATATGGCGAGTCCCGAAGATCTGGGAAGAAACGCACCCCTTGGAACTTGAAGGTGATAAGATGCATATGAAGACCCTCACTGTTCTCTGAAACATGACAGGAGCCGTCACCACTTCTGGCAGATTAGTATTTGTAGCAGTGACCCGTGGCAAAAATCCACTCGTTCATCAAGACGGGCTCATTCAACAAGCTTTTCAAATCGAAAAGACGTAGACCTCAGCAGAGGACACATAGCCTCATTCGCTCTCATATTACCTTATAAGGATGCAAAATGTAAATTGTGGTTAAAGGTCAATTACCTTTTAATGAAACAATTTGGCAGGAAAAAGAAACTTGCAATCTGCACTTAGAAACTCCACATGAAGTCTGTCACAGCATGAACTCCAAAGGGCAGATCAGACAGCTGTGTTTTTCACCAAGTTAGTTAACAAACATCAGACCGGCAGGAAGTTCTTCCTTTTTATTACAGCTTCTCCCAAGTTGTGATGATAAAAGTCTTCTTCTAAAGATAAATACATTCACAGATGTTAGCTCAAGGAAGTTCTCCTGCTGTGCATTTTGAAGTGTCACATTACTTGATAAAAGCATCTTCAATTTTGCTAGTTTTTATGTCCATTTCACACATTTTTTTGCAGTTTTGGAGATGGAAACGCGACCACTACCAATTGATGCCATGAAGGAAAAGTTACAACATACCCAAACTAAACAGGTGACTAAACGGCTTGTGCCTTCTACATTTACCAACAAGTCTTTTTCTCATCAGAGTCGTGCCATTTTCTTGGACTCTCGACAAAGAAAAAAACATTAGTGGTTGCACTGGTTATACGCCATTCCCTCTGGCTGCCTTGTAAACAATTGCAGTGTTGCTATCATCCACTGCCTGTGAAAACCAGCCAGTCTACTCTATTATTTTGATATATTAGTGGGTAATTTTTCACTTTTTGGATGTGGCTCTACTGTTTTCTCTGTGTTGCTGACAGGCCTCATGCGGTCTGTCTTCTCTCGGAGGCTGAGCAGCACAACTGAACATATACTGTTAAATCCGACAAAATTAAGTGACAAAGGCCTCACTCCCTATCAGTCCTCTTGCTGCCTTTCTACTTGTCAGCATGTAAAGTCAACTTTTGATAACAACCATGCATCCAGAGTTGATACAGTGCAGAACAGTTTCACTCAAGAGAAATGGGAAGGGGGGTTTGTAGCATATCATAATCTATTAATAAAAAGCAATGTGGATAAAGTAGATTTTGAAAGACACATGGAGGCCTCATTGTTGAGACAGTAACTGAAACTGCTACGATTCTACATCCAAATATGAGAAGACAATAAGTGCATGTGGTTAGTATCAAAATCTGGCCTGCAAATGTAGGAGATAGTGTACCTTGGCTATTACAAAAGACTGCTTTAAATAATAAAAAGCCATGAAACTATTTCATCTCATTTTCAAGCTGTGGTTTTCACTCAATAAACTCAGTCTCCTGGCGGGCTTACCCCTTTCATTTCCTTTGCATTGTTTTGAGTGACAGGGAGTGTAACGAGGAGATGGATGTGAGAAACAGAGGTAAACAGAGACAAGAAAAAGCTGCAAGAGACAATAATTAATCCATGAGTTTCAATTGTGTTTCCTGAAGCAAATTAGGGGAGACTGTGTGAACATGGTAACAAAGATCCCGTCAGACTCTGTCCTCCTCCACAGCCAGAACTTTTGCCCTTGAGACCGGTCCCTGTTCCCTGCCACACTGCACATCCCCTTTGCTTTCCCCTCAAGTGGAAAGACAACCCGTTACCTCTTTGACAGATTCTAAACCATAACCATCTGTCTGGCCAAAGCAACAGCAATCCATCCTGTCAAGACATGGCATGACAACGCTTCCATCCCGCCTGAATGGGGGAGACGAAGTGTTGTCTTGTGGGAGAGGTTGCCACAATGGCCACAAATCAAAGGAGGGCACTGTGCTAGCATTTATTATTTATTGGAAAAACGCCCGGGTCTTTTGAGGTAAATGACCGAAATTGTCAAATTCAAGGATTATTTAGTGGGCTTTTTCAGGTCTGCAGATGAAGCAATGCAGCTGGCTGTGTGGTTGAGTTGCTAAAGAGACTACAACTTGCCCCCACACAGAAGTGGTTTTATCACCCATCTTAAAGTTGATGTTAAAGGATACATTTGCCCATTCACCTGGTAGTAAACTGTATAAAAGACTACATGTCATCAATAAAAAAAAAGGGCAAAAAAAAAAAGCTATTTCAGAATGCCATAAAAAGTGTGGGCTGGTGAAATTGGAGCCACTCTTCCTTCTACCCACTCTGTCTCTTTATAAGCTGTAATTATAAGAGCAGGATGCAGATAAAAGGTCTACAAGCAGCAGAGAGAGCAAAGGATAGGAAACCCTCCCAACAAGTGCTATGAGCATACGGCGGAAACGTTCAATCTCAGGATCGGGCTTAAGTAGACAAAGACATACAGAGTTACGTGTGGGCACAGCCTGGTATGGGCATACACCCTGATGTCAGTCATCCCCAGTCTGATTACAGGTGTGTGGGTGTTAAATGAATGGGAGCGCTACAGCGGTTACTTCCTTCAAGGAGAACGAGTGACTGAGCTGTGGCATTAATGGCGGTTAGAGTAAAATGCACATGTGGGGTTTTAGAAGGCCCTTTTTTGTTGTGGGTTGCAGAGGTATGTGGGCAGAGGATGAGACTATTCACAATTAGAATAAAGTTTGCAACTTTAATAACACTGGCTAAAGCAGAGTTAAGTCTGTTGGTAAGTCTGTGACCAAGCCTCGAAAATGAGAATCAACAGTTCTTAAATGTGTAACTATATGGGTAATCTCATGTTGTCTCCTAAATACCAGGACAGAGAACAAAGTTGAGTTTGTGTTTAAGGGGTGAGCTTCCTCAGATGAAGCGCCGAAAAACTATACTTAGTTTGTCCATGCTGCTCACACCCACAGACACACTTTGGTCCAACTTGTGAGCCATAATCAACGGCTCCTACAGAGTACGACTCCACCGTGTCATCATACACATCAGAAGACCTTTGACACTCTGCTGTCTCTGATGTCGGGAGGGGCACACCCAAAGCAGCAGGTGAGCGAATGGGTACAGAGACACAAAGAGCCGGACCTACAACAGCCCTAGGTGTGTGTGCAACATTAATCTCAGGAAAACCCATTATGGTCGTCTTTTATCTGAAAAAGGATTGGGGTAAGTCATAAAAGCCACAATTGCAAATCAATTGACAATGAACATAGAAGTGTTTGAAACGCTTTCATCTGAACTGAATGCCTTTCAATTAATGTTCCAAAGCCCTAACACACTCCAAAATGCACAGAAGGAAGGTGGCGCTTTTTAAAACACTGCAGGTGCATGTTTGGGTGCATTCACATGAGCCTTGGTAAAAGGAGCTGATTTGTTTGCTTGAACTCTGGTGTGGATCAAAGAAATTAACAGCTGCACCAACGCTCAAAAGCATCACCAATGTTCATTCTAGTCCAGCTTCGTTGTTTGTCAAACAGGACTTGAGCGTGATATCCCCGGTAGGAAGCCATTTCTTGACCGTGCTGTGACCATAGACTGTGTCTATTGATGTGATGATGTGACGATCTGGCAACCCGTGAGCTCTGCCTCACGTGACATCAACGGACTAATGCTATTGGCTCGGAGACATTTCCTGTCGACGTAGCCAGGACAACCAGATGAAAAGTATTTACAATTTTCGGACTCGTAAAAATTTATTAAAATATTATTTTTGGACTAAATAAATGATTTTCAGTAAAATTAAGGCTGTTATTCTACACCCTTTAGACCTTCTGTGGGTGTATTATTTTTCAAAAAGTATCCATTTTTATGAAAATGTTCTATATAGTGCCTTTAAATATTCTCTAAATACCTGGTTCATATATATTTTTGTTGCTGTTTTTTTTATAAAAGTATGAAATGTAGAGGATGCATATGATATGGATATACGAGGTGTGATACAGAGAAAGCGGTTATTTTAACGCTGGACAGTCACCATGATAATCGCCCGAGGCCTGGGAAAAGCTGTAAGTTGGTAACCATTTTGTTCACCAGCCATGATGCCCTTGCCCCAAAAGCTTCTTGGTTTGAATCAAATTAGCATGCCGTGTTGGCTGGCGGGCACGCCATAAACAGGGCTGCTTTTGTTAATTATCCACGGATCTCATTACAAAGAGTGTTCCTATTTGCCTGAAGCAAGTTACCTTCAAACACGGGGGGGTTGGGGGGGGGCAAACTTGACTCATTTAAAAAAAAAAAAAATTTAAAAGCACACAAACACATAAACGCTTTAATGAAATAGATGTCTCGCTTAAAGTGGCTTTCTCCTTGTCCATTGTTTGGCAACTTAAAAAGCATCCGGAAATAAACGTCATCCATCACATTTTCAAGGAGTTTATCTGACCTTTAAAGGCTTTTGAAGCTTATGTACTACATTTAAGTGTGGATCTTAGCCAGAGCTCATTTTACTACAGTGCTACAAATAGCATGCATTCATCTTGTTAGCATTTGCATCACAAAAGCCCATCCCTTCAGTGCTAATTCATAAAAAGTAAATCCAGTTTCTTCATGTCAAAAACGATTGTGCTGACTGATGCCTCTCGAGCTGATGCGAAACCCTGAAGTATTTACCTGTGCAAAGGAGTGATGACTAGCATACAGGGTCACTGAGAAAATGAATGAATCTTTGTTTGGCCGTTTTCAATGTCTGCCATCGGATTAAATGGCAAACAAGACAGCAAAGTCTGTGTACGTACAGAAGACTCTTTACTCACTGATACCGTCATTACGGCTCTGCTCCAGAGTGAAACCAAGGCATCACTAAATAAGGTGCTTTCCGTGCAAAGGTATTAAACCTGTTATTTCAAGAACGTTTCCAGGAGAAGTCGTAACCTGTTCAATGTAAATATTGAGACTTTTAACCTGCTGAAAACACTACCACAAACAGTAATTACTGAGCAGCAAAACAAGTACGTCACTTGAGGGTTTACTCAGCCTGCATGAGGTCAGCCACTGCCAAGTGCAGAGTGAGGTGCAGAAAGGTTCACTGGTGCCAGACAGAGCTGAGGTGGAGGTTTCCCCCTCCCCTCTTTCTGACTCAGTGGTCACTGAAGCCCGTAATCACGGTGTTTTGTGGGAAAACTAAAGGCTAATCACGGAGGTGGAGACCAGGGGCTCCATCTGCCTGTCCTTCAGTCATGCTCATCCCCTCAGGTGAAGGCAACTCCATTGTGGTTGTTTGCCCAAACAAGCTGAAAGCTCAGGGGTGTGGCTGTGTGTGAACTTGAATGTTATAGATAACTTGAATGAAAAAACCCTTTTCTGCTTTTCCTTTGATGTAACAACACGCATTTTTGTGGCTGTGTGTATGTTAACACCCCATGTCAACTATTTATCAGCTGTGTTATGTTAAGTCAGACAGTTATTTTCTATTCAGTGCAGAATGCATCCACACCTTTTCCAAAATCAAGAGGCAATGCTTCAATTTTCCTCCTTTATGTGACAAAGCTGAAAGATACCTATGGTGTATCCCAGGAGGGTCTCCCAACATTGTAGTGAGGCATCGAGTACTATTTGAGACTGAATGAACTTTTATTTCCTGTTTCTTGAGATCCCTGCGCACTGATCCCAGAGCATTAAGTTTTGACAGCGGCATTGATTTCGCTTCTTACCCGTCAATCTGTGTGACAGCAGTGGAGCAACTGGAAAACACAAACAAAGATGGTGGACCAAACTCCTGAGAAAACTGCATTTGTGTACAAAGCTGAGATTCTTGGGACGTCTCTTAAGAACTAAAGACGTACTGTGCTATTTGATAGGCCCCGACTGTAAATGAAAAAAAAACTGTTTGACATGATTTGCGAAGCATCTGTGGCACCTCTGAGCTAGCTAGTTGACATTTCCTCCACTTGAAAGTAAAACCCTCAGGCAAAGAGCTTCTGATGCATGCTTAGATTGGACAGAAAACTGAAAATTACTTAGCTGAAACCAGTCAACTGAAACCAAGTAGTATCCTGGATTTTGGGGAAAGGGACTCCTTTAATGATTATTCATCCCAAATAAATGTATTCTGTACATTCCTAGTAGTATTTTCAAGTAATGTTCTTGTCATATTTGGGTAAGAAGCAAATCATCAAATAAAAACACTGTATTTTCTCAAATCCAAACTAACTTGAAGATTTTTGACACCCAGAAATTAAAATAAAGATTTTTTCCAAAGATATGCCGAGGTTCAATCTCTTTTGAAACATCTTTTTTACATATCCTTGAAAAAATTTAAGATCCTGACAGATTCGCCCTTTAATTACCCACATCAGAGAAGTAAAACTTAATTAAACTGAATTAATTAAATTAAAACCTGACAAGGGAGGAACCTTGCTTGAACCACGTCTAATGTTTCTCTAAGTTAACACTGTTGGACAAATTAAATTTGATATAATGACTGCTTGAGGTGAGCTGCTATCTCCCAGATTCACGTCAGAAGGGAAAACGACGCTGCTTAAAATTAACACCCTGCATGAAATTTCATTAGGCTGCCGCTGCTGCCTGCCAATAGTCTCATAAATGTAGAAACGAATTGCCTCCAGCTCCATCAAGTCCATCTACTTAAGTAAGTTTGGTCAGCATGTTTAAATGTTTTAATGTGATTGAAATGTACAAAATGTACACAATGTCAATTGCTACATCATACAGAGCCTGTGACTTACAAAGTGAACTGAATTTAACACTAATATCAGTGTTCATTTGGCACTGTTCTCAATGCGCTATCCAACACACTGTTAAAGTGAGATGAGATTAAATTGATTATTTTCTCTGCCAAATTACATTAAAAGAAGGATCATTTAAGTATGCTAACAAACAAAATGAAAGGCCTTATTGGACACCACAATATTATCAAAACAAAAGAACATCAACTAGAATTGGTCCTGCTAAATTGTTCATGCCTCCTCTTAGGCATCTATCCTGAGGGGAAATAGAAGCTGGATTTATCCTTCATGGCTTTATCAGAAAAAAGCATCTGTCGCCATCTGACACTGCAGATCTGTTTGCAAGACTGACATGGGCTGGCACCCCGTGGTTAACAAAAAAGGCTTTAAAGGATATTAACTATAAAACAGGAGGGGTCTAGTTAAATATTCATTTAAATCCAGCCCTCAATGAGAGATACTCATCACGTCCTTCTTGCAACATCTTGCAATTAAAAAAAGAATCCCTTCTCACAGGCCAAATTAACAGCTTGGTGGAAACCGTCCAGACAAAAGCTCAAAAGTATCAATGTCACAGATCAGCCCACACTTTTGTTTTAAACAAGCTGGTGGAACACTCAGATCTTAACGGCGGCATCTGCGTACAGGACAAATTAAATTGGCCCTTTTGGGGAAATTCTGATGTGTTCAACCTTTGACACATCCTGCAAAAAATGCCCCAAAAAACAATAAAGACTGGCACTGTTATACTACCTGCTTAAACCATCTTGACAAGCAAACCAACATAAGCGTGTTCTCAACATGATATTTAGAGGTCCTCATTGCAATTCATCAACTGCAGCGTGGTATGAGGATAGTGGGGTGGATTTCCCACAAAACAATTTGCACAAAAAGGACAGCAATGTCGTCATACTCGCAATATTTTATATTGTGCGTTTGAAACGGTATCTTCTGTCGCTGGTTCTCAGCGGGAAGCAGACGTGAATTCAGGGTGGAAGGGTTTTATTGTCTTTCAAGAGGCTCGATGGTTGTGGGACATCAGCGCCTGTGAAGTCTTGTTACAACTAATGACCCTCTCAAGAGGTACAATGTTATGAGAGGTGCCCCCCTCCCACCACCCAAAACTACAACGAAAAGAACCCTGTCTTAGAAAATTGTTGTGGCAGCTTTGAGTGTTGGGGCCCAGTGAGTTTAATCCAACTGTAGATGTGGACCACCATCCACACCTTTATTCTCTCATATAGGTTTTTTTTCCTGCCATACGACGTACGATATTCATATAAGGTTAAATGTAGCTGTCAACTAAAATAAAGCAGGTAAAAAAGCCTGTAGAGGCATCCCTGAATCAAAAACATTAAGCTGGAAATAAGCATAACCAGTTTCTTTTATGTAATAATAAGAAATATATCAGCTGCAGATTTTAACAACACTGAGACTACTAACGTACGGATATTCGAAAATCTAATAATCATGTAGACACAAACACCTACAAAATATTTATGTCTGAAAAGCAGCCACATCCTTTAGTCATGCTCAATTTGCTTCTTGGTTAACTGCCCGCAGTATACTCACTTTGCATTCAAATGACAGATTCAGAAGTGCACTGGAAGGGAATTAATGAAAGCAAAGTTTAATAAAAACGGTATTGATGCTTTTGTGTGATCCCATTATTGTTGCCTTTTTTTCTTTTCAAACAAAAAGACGTCAGGAGGATAATGAAAGATTTCTTTATACGTTGTCCGATTTGTTTTGATCTTTGTGCACTATGCAGGAATAGTACTTGCCTCAACAGCCCAAGACTACATCTGAGAGTGTTCGGACTTTAAATCCAGTGTGCTGCAGTGCAACAACAAAAAAGCCTCACAAATTCATGTTTTAGAACTGATGCGCCGGGGATTTCCAGCCTCGATTCGGATCACATTTCAGGTGGCAGCAGCCTGACCTCTGAATGTTTGGATAGATTAGCAAGATCGCTGCAACTGCAAACAATGTAAAGATGGCAGTCGGCGATAAAGATCTCTGCAGTAAGAAGGAGCCTGCATCCAAATGGCTTCTACTCCAAACAGGAGTCTGTGGTTCGCCAACAATGCTGCCAAAGATGAAAGCAAAAGCCTCTAAATTGTATCTGAACGCTATCTATCTACATGCTGTCAGGAATATGGGGAGTCCACAATATCTTACACAGCTGTCACTGTCCTACTCTGTCTCATATTTTCTTGGTTTTGTTTACTGAAGAAAATACAGAGACTCCACCTTTTCATGGTGCAGTTAGGGGACCTGCTGAGATCACGCTACCAACACAAAACTGCCTGTATAACTAAATGCCACATTCGAGCGCGCACACACTCCAAGGAGCTGACCAAGATGCGCCCAGACGAAGACATGCACCAGGGTAAATAATGCATGCCTGCACAGGACAGGGGAGTAGGGCGTAGTTTGGAGTGGATGGGCCGGGGGGCTTGTGGGGGCTCGCTTATGCGTGCCAGCCTCAGACAGCTCACCGCAGGAGAGACGCAGACACAAAAGGAAACTCGCCGCCCTGGTCACGAATACTGGAATGACACCAGGCAGCCGCAAAACAAGCTGGCTCGAATCTTCCTCAAAACAAACATGTGAGCTGACACACGGTGCGGCTCACACTATTGCTGCTGTCAAAACAACAGCACAGCGCTTATTTGACGGTAAAAGGCCATATCAGGGCCTGTTTACACTGCAGGGGACCTCAGGCTTCCCTGAGGTCTTTCAGGCACCGGCCTGGAACTCTCATCTGACCCAATTATCCAATTAGTTGAAGTAGAGGGTCAGACTGAGAGGTGATGACGGCTGGGACACCTGCAGAGGCCATGCCTGGTGTGAGGCCCAGGGGTCCCAACGAGCTGGCCGGTGGGCTTTTTCTATTAACGTCAGCCAAACAGAGGAAGCTCTGTGCTGAAACATTTTTGTGATGACTTCAAGCAGACATCTTCACCTCAGACTACCCCTGCTTTTCAGTTGCACCAAGTGGCAAAATGGTGAAAGCAAAAAAATACAGTAAGCAAAATCTATGTGAGCTTTTTCACGAGGCTGAAGTGATTACAGCCGCAGCGGACCAACCTCTGAAAGCAAGACAAAGATGACACCATCAAGTCTTCCGATTGTGGTGGGAAACTCTAAACCCTCGACAGCCATTGTTACGTGACTGCGGGTGCTTAGCCCTTTCCATCAGTTTCCTAAACGGAGTAACCTTTTTTTTTCTTCCCCAAACAAAACCACAACATTTCTGTTTGCCCTACGGCCCCTTCCCAGTGGGACAAAGAGCAGCCGGCGTTTGACAGCTCGACTGAAGGTCTCGCTGCCGTTTCCAAGAGTGCAGAAATGCTTTCTTCACTCCCATGAGATGTTTTTCCTCCTTCCCTCAAGGTAATTCGACAGTTGTGTGGTCACATATTTGCACACTCCCTTGCTTCCTCAGATGCTGGGAATTAAGGGATTAGGGCGGAGCAGCAGAATGCATAGGAAGTGACCGGGGTCTCTTTCCTGCTTTTGCTTTGATTTGTGCCTCAAGCTTTTGTTTGATTTTTTTTTCATATAAGGGGACTTCTAGCTTTGATCACATCTAACCACACTAATTGTGAAGTGCCACTTTTGCAAGATGAAAGAGTAAAGGAGATTAAAAAAAAACAAAACATGGCAACAGATCTGAAGTTTCACCTCTCGATTCACTTTTCAAGATGATGACATGAAAAAAAAAGTTGACGACAAACAAATCAGACTGCCAAAGAGGGGAATCAGTTACACAGGTGTGGGTGTGCCGCCGAAAACGAGACGAGACTGTGTTAGTCAACAGAACAGAGGTGTCGGGTACCGCTGCAGTCAAAGTGCAACAGGCAATTAGATGTTACACGTGACATCTTTTGTGCTCCTGAGTGTATCATTACACTGGCGTGGGGGGGGGGGNNNGGGGTTCTTAAGCAAACAGAGCGAGACCAACAACTACCATTTCATCGGATGTAGAAGGTTGCATGCTTTTCATACCAGACAACACGTATCCTGTTAGCCACCTTTTAAATGAAAGACAACCAACATACTTCCAGCCTGCTTGACGGCAACAAAGCTATTTGATGAAAAAACGTCTCATCTCTTGCCAGTTGGGACTATACTCGCTTTCACAAAACCATGATCGAGTTTGACAGCAAATTTCTATGTACTTTTAGTCATATTTAGAACATATTTAGATCTACTTATAAATAGGATGTGCAAAAAGAGTATACCCGATAGTTGCAATGGTGGTGTTTCACAATCTTTATCCTGTCAGCTCTGCAAAGTTTGTGTAATGTGTGAATACAGCATATCGTGTTCCAGTTGCAAACGTGTGGGCATGCCGCTGGAACAAAACTGGAACGGACCTTTAACACAGACACAGCCACAAATATTTCTAACTACAGAGATAAAGCCTCTAAAAATTAGTCTGAGAGCCAGAGCCATTAGAAAACTCATTAAATTTCAAAAACTAGGGTTGCTCAGGTCCAAATGATCAACAGTGCCCTGTCTTGCCCCCGAAATAATGTATCAAATTCTACTTTATGTCGTTGAAATATTTTTTGGGTGGCTTGTCTTCTTTAGCTGTTCTCCTATATGACCTCTGGACAATGTCCTGAGAGGCAGGCCCAGATATTGTCATATTGTCAATAGACGTGTGTGTGCGGGGAAACTTCTTATGGTGAAAAGTCACGCTCTCCGGAGGAGGATATGGGGCAGAGTGAATCTGATTTGTGCAAAGGCTCAGCTTCACATACCAGCTACTAGCCACAAAAAAGGGAACCGTTGCACTCAAACACAGTGAGCACTGATGAATCTCAGGCTAAAACACACAAGGCCACTTATGAAAACACAGAGAAATGATTAAGTAATATTCCACCAGGGTCGTTTTACGGTTGACTATATTTACTTACAGAAACTATGTTAGGCATTTAAATAACCACCTTACTTTTTATGCTTCTTGCCACGCAAAACCCCTTCTTTTTAGACATCTCCAATCTTTTCATTAAGTCACATTTCAAGTCAAAGTACTCAAGTATGGGGAAATAAAGGTTTGTGCTCATTCTAAAACCTTTTTCGAGATCTTCTGTCTCAACTCTTGCGGGAAACAAAAGCCAGTGCATTCGATCTTTTTTGACATCCGACAGCTTTAGGTCGAGCCCGTGTAACTCATGTCAATGTCAAGAAATGATAAATCACTCAAATGAGGCTGATCCTATGGCAGTCAAGATTTTAATAATCACAGAATAATTGCCAAATAAACAAAATTTACCTCCAACAACGCACATATCTGCCAAGATGAAAACGGTATCAAGGTAGTGACAGATGACTGCTATTCTTCCTCAGTTTAAACACCACCTATGTGATTAGCAAATTCAATTTGGGCTTTGAACTTTACCTCCGCCCATATTTCTCCCTTGGTGCAGGTTTTGAAACTACACCTGACCAAAGGAGGGCAAAGGAGAGGCACCGAGAGGCAAATAGTGAAACCAGAAACCTCATCACATCTGAACCTCAACATGGAAACATGAAGACTGACAGCTCTGGTGTGAGGGTGGGCCCGCACATAGAGGGATGTTGAGGGTTTCAACTGCAGCCGTTGCCTCTTACATCATTCAGTATTGAGGGAGCTGCGCCTCTTCGGCATGAGGGGAGGTAGACATTTTTCAAATACTTGACGGATATTTTACACACCTGCTTGGTGTGAGGTAGAGCTCCTAGACAGGAGCTGAGGAGACAATTTAAGATGAAGGGCGGGACTGATTGGCGCTATTCAGGATGAGGCGCAAAGTCAATACTGTGCAAACACTTACACAACATATCTGGGACTCCCTCAAAATGAAGCACAAAGGGCGTCGCATTGCACCTGTGATCCAGAGGTTCAGGTTTACAGTTACTCTTTTTGAAAGATGGCAGACAGCAGTTAAGAGATGGCTGCTGACAGCTAAGGAGGAAGGAGGGGTGAAGGGGTGGGGGGGACATCCTGGGGGCTAGCAACCTGCAGTATAATCAAGGCCTTCGTCAAATTACAGGGCAAAGACGAGCAGAGTTCACTCAGGGGCCGAGAGAGGGGTCACTCATTACACTGATATTCTGAAGTCACAGAGCAAATTCCGACGTACAATGTCAACACTACTCATTCCTGGCATTCTAAGTGCTTCAGAACACGAGCTCGCCTTTGTTTACAGCCACGCAAGGCTTTCAGCCGGGGCATAATGACAGCATTACAGTCTGCACGATGCAATTTTAAGTT
>CAESWR010000429.1:112788-127154 GCA_903171835.1 Mullus surmuletus | reverse complement strand
TCCGAACTGGAACGGAATAATATTTGTTTATTGCATCAAGGAATAGTTTATGTGCTGCCAGTGAATGCGAGTTGGACTCACTCGGGGGGGGAGGGGGGTCCAAGCAAAAGCTTCCCTTATCCCTCTGCCTGACCATTACTGTGGGAGCTCAAGCTAATGAATTATGACTATATAATTTGGTGTGTTATTAATGTGTGCATCTCTGATTGTTTTAATTTAATGTTGGGAAGCACAATTTGTTATTGAGGGTCTACAGGGAAATAATTCACATTCAAGACATTCTGACACCCTTTTTATCCATTATAAAAATGTTTCTAAAAAGGCGGGGAGCCTCTTTTGTTTTGCAAATTGCACGATTTACTTCAGCAAAACCCAACGTGCCTTCAGGTCCATAAGGCTGACCATAAGACAAAACCTGAAGAACAGATGGACGAAATGAAGGCGAATGGCTGAGTAACAATAGGAGGAGTTTTGTGAGGTCTGTCCTGAGGCCAGAAAAAGAAGGGTCTTTCAAAGGGCCTTTACATTTATTCTACCTCTGGTGGTGGTCTCAGCATGAGGCCCTTTTATCACGCTGCTTTCACTGCATCTTGAAAAAAAGAAACGGCTGTAAACATCCTCTCCGGAGAGCAACACAGACACAATGGGAAGCGGAGCGTGCATTGTGTCAGGGTGAGGGCACATAGTTTGAAAGTGAAAGCAGATGACATCATGGAGGGGTTTACAAAGCACCAATAGCAATACCTGTCTGCAGAGTAAGTGTGAATTTACTGGAGCATGCATAAGGTACGCTAGGCGAGGGCAGGCACCCTCACAAATGTTTCCAAAATTGTGTAATTTAAAGGGGAGCAAGAGGGTCATTCTGAAACAGCGAGTGTGTCAGTTAGATTGACAGTCCAGTTAGGCTGTCTGGCTGCATTTAGAGAATTTACTCCTTTTTTTATCGTTAACACAGCTCTTTTGTGGTGAAAAAGTTACATATTGAATCACTTGAGAGCCGCCCGGGCCCCAAGTTGTATAAGCAAAGTGCCGGGAGGTAATTAATAGACATTAAAGGCTCCGTTAGTCCACACAAACATATGTCTGCACACAAAACGGCCAAATCATTTTTTATCCTACTTTTACTTCACTCACACTGTGGGGGAAGAGCACCAAGCGGCTATAATGAGACGCCCACCCCCCCAGAAAGGAAAACCCCAATAAATGGCCTAGTCAAATAACAGAGGCCTCCCAGTCTTGTCATCGCCTCGGTTCATCTGCACTGATTTACTAGCACTATCCCACAGGCTTTAGTGCCATCACTAATCCCACTGGGATGACCATCTGAATGGCAGTGGAGTCAGACCTCTGAAAAAAAACAGAGAGCCGAGACAGACAGCGCCGCATAACTCCAACCAGAAACAGATGCACAGCCACCGTCCTGTTTATAATTGATTTTCAAGGGCAACATCTTGTTGTCATAGTTTGTCTAACAAGCCGCTGGCTGGCGCCCTGTCGCTAATCAACCGCAGGGTGTCAGACAGAGCAGCCGCCCCACCACGCTTGAAAACTGACATCACCGATGGAATCTCCCACTCTAGTTTTAAAACACTTGCCAACATCTTTTTAAAGGTATTTCGAGGCAGCGAAGCATCCCAAGCCTCCAGGGGAGAGCTTGTTTCGCTCGCAGCTGCCCCGGCCCGAGGCGCCGCCCAACGTCCATGAACAACAGGTATTCTCAGGCCTTACGGTCACCAATGTTTATGTCTGAGATCACGAGTGTCTTTGTGGGCCTCCAAGGCTAAGCCTCTAATTGGCCACGGCTCATCAATCACACAGAGCAACCTCTTTCACCCAAAGTCTCATCCAAACATATAAGAGGAATGAGACCCTGGAATGGACTGTATGCCTCCCAAAGGCCTACAAGTAAGCTCTGGGAGGGGTTGCTATTTTGTGAGAAAGCCATACTCATTCCAAGTCGATGTCAAGAAATGCATGTTTCTGTCCTTTGTACCCCTTGACATGCATTAAGTATCCCCTCCTGACATTAGAATGACAAAATATACAGGCATGTCGCCCCAGTTCATACATGGGTCCTTTTTTAAACCACGTAGAAGATGTTCAGGCTACAGTACGGTACACAATGTGAAAACCAAATTCCGATTGATTTTGCATCTCGATTGAATCTCATTACCTTCATTAAAAGAGAAAACCAACTGCCATCTGGCTTCACTCTTTCTTATTTGCTGTTTTTCACTCCAACTCGACCTTGCTTTGATTTATTGAGCGAGTGAAAACAAGGGCTTTTCATTTCATTCGGATTTATTGTGTTGGCAGCATCTGGCAAAGGAGGGCAAAGAGCGATTTCACGCAGCTTCGGACACTGCGACACATTCTGGTTCAGAGTAGCCAGGACGGTGATCCAGAAACATGCTCCAGACGGGGTCAGAGGGGTCACAGTGGCTCCCCAGCCAGTGTGCAGCCATTATTTGGTTTGGCTGAACTCTCAAAGTCAAGGATTTGGCCACAGCGTAACGCCAAGCCCACAAATTTGTCAAGACGAATAAGGAAAAGTCCACAGCACATGCGGTTTCTTGGGTCATAGGAAAGTCTCCACATTTCTTCACATCCAGACAATGTGTGTGCAACAGGCGGTGTGTTTTTTCCATCGGGCTGCATGTGTTTATTTATTAGTTTATTCTTTCGTTCATTCTTTCATTTCCACAACAATCCAGACCGCCTGCTGTTTGCCGCCTGAGAAACGACGGAGGCCGCTGAGGTTTGGTGAAGTCTGAAGAGGGCAAGAGCGCGACCGAAGCCCCGGTCATGGTGCTTCCATTTCCCGTATCTTTAACACAAACACTACGCAGAGCCCTAAGCCAGGATGCGTCCAATCCTCCTCTGTAACCGAGAGTAATCAGCTGTGTCATCCTTGTCATAAATCTAGGAGTCCGTCAATGTGGCTCCCAGCCCAGATGGGAATAGGCCTTGTTCAGTCGCACTTGCCTCAGCATCGTAAATCCATCGGCTTCTTCACAACATCGCTTTCCTGCTTTGTGTGCGTGTATGTGTGTGCATATCTCCTGAGCCGAGGCGAGGATATTGCAAGACCGCGACATCCTAAAGGAGTCAATCTACAAAATGGACTGTCTCTCCCTCCCTGCTGAAATAATGTTGGGTTTACAGGCAATTTTTTACCATCAGATGCAGATTTGCAGCTTGAAATCACAATGTATGCATTGGCCGGAGAGAAATGCAGCTTTCATTCTTAAAATAAGAACAAAAACAACATTCTTTTATAGCTGGAGCAAGGAAGCCTTTTCTCATGATTGCCAATTTAAAAAATTCTCAGAAAATGCTTGTTTGTCCCCTGGGGCAGACAAAAACAGGCAAGAACATGAAATATCAATTCTGCTGAGGAGCTGTTCCCAGTCTGTCTGACATTTATTGATTCAAGAGGGAAATAATTTGCAACTGACCTAATCACAAACCATAACTTAATCCCGCTTTGTACTGTTGTATTTGCTGAATCTCCAGTTTGCATTCCTGGGACTCATCTTGTTCTTTCAAAACAACAAAATAAGGAAAAGGGCCTCATCATGTTGGAGTATTTACAGTTTGAATAGGCTGCATGCTTCTCCTCCACAAAACCAAAAAACTATGATCTTTCTCTATCTTAAATCTGCACTGTGAACGTGTTCTGTTCTCAGTAGAACCTGCCTGGTTCTGTGATAACCTCTCGCTGCAGGTCAGCGTGCACAGTTGCTTGTGAGACAGAGTCTTGGCAGCTGTGGTGTTAATGGGACCTTGTAAGGTGGAGGAAACATGGAAAACATTCCTGGATGCTGCTGTTATCTGTGGGGGACAAAGCTGTTCCACACATTAATGCACCAGCCTGCGCTGGTGGTCTGCTCTCCTCTGCGCCACCCACTCCACCCCCACCACAACCCAGCCCCCCATTTTGACACACAGACCTGCAACCACAAGAGATCAGATTACATCCTCCAATTACACTAATTGTAAATGCTGATTATAAAAAGTTAGACCAAATAACTCCTAAAAATCAAGTGCACTGGAATGAGCTCAGTTCTGTATCGGAGTTTAATATTCCAGAAGATTACATCTCCAATAGCAATTTAGGGAAGGAACTATATTACTTTTTAAAGAAATTGCCTTTTAAAAGTCAAGCAAAAAGGGAGAAAAGAAAGTAAAAATCCGCTGCTATAACTACAAGTGCTTCCATCGTTACGACTCCCCTCCCTATTTTGGAAAGTGTCAGAATGACAAAGTGCATAAGAAAAGCACAGTGGCAGAAAACGAGGGAATCCTATCAGTGCATGAATTTAATTACCACTCAGATGGCTCCACATAATGAGGAAAAAGGTGGATGTGCGAGAGACTTGCATAATTCATTCCGCTTTTCTCATTTAAACCTGCCCTCGCCTCCTCGCTGCTCCTCCATTTCCTGCGTGGCACCACATTTCTCTGATCTATGATCAATAATTTCTTTTCAACCCAAAAACATTTGCCCACCAGGAATTATCTGCACACCATGCAGGGCTGACAGAGTGGGGACATGCGCTGCAATTAGGGATGTACAGGTGGTTGAAATCAGCTTTATTGTGGTCTCTCCCTACTTTTTCTTCTTCCTGTGGTAATAAATGGCAAAGCGGCACGGACTGCCCACCGCAGTCACGGCTGTGGAATAACAATAAACTTTGGCGCAGTAACAACAGCAACTCGGGGTTCCGGTTGAGCCTGATCATTGCACCTCTGAGGAGCTGCAGAAGATTTCATCCAGACTCTCCCATTAGGACTGAAACTCTACGCTTGTAAACTGCCATAATCTCCTGAATTTCTGATTGAGTGCTCCAAAAGATCTGTGTTAATTGACTTCATTACTAGCACCAATGATACAATCTTGTAATCCTGGTAATATGATTGTATATATGTATGTTTGTATGTATGTATATATATTTGATTCTGCAATATTCAAATATTCATGCTCTCAATCCGGTATAGGTCCAAGACTATAAAAAACTAGAAGTTAGAAAGGTATGTCCTCTATCTAGCTCTATAGCATAGCATATAAGTATGTGGCCTCATGTGTGTCGCAAGTAGGTCTATGGGCTGTGAGTATTTGAAGCTTGTTTGACCATATGACAAGTTGTATTTCTTATTGACACTGTTCCTCTAACAGACAAAGTTGCATTTTTTCAAAAACAAGATCCTTTAGTTGCCAAATAGAAGTTTCCTACCTGTGACTTACAGTATTAGCAGCAGAGTGGTCCATCTCTGTGAAGGTCTTTGTCTTTCAAAAGACCTCTGGGCATAAGTCACCTCATTTACAGAGCCTTAAAGCTTTCATTGGGCTGAATTCCTGAGTGTTTACCATAGATTGCCTGACATTACTGGCGTGCATGTCTTCACATTATAGGTGTTTTACACACGCTGTTCAGTGTTGTGTGCATTTGCGTTAATGTTTGCATGTGGAGAGTCTGTGTGTGAGTGGGATGACAGGTTTTGAAACTTGACGCCATTGGTGGGGCCAGTTGGAGTCATGAAGGAGCTCTTTCATGTCCCCCTCCCCATCCGGGGTCTGAGTTGAATCGTCCTGCCTGAATCAAGTGCTTCCTTATGCCAAATATTTACTCAGGCACTTACTAATATTTAACCGCCAATTCTGTGAAGTCCTGTCAACGTGGAGCGCGGATGCATTTTAGCGTTTCCCAACCATTCCAACCTGACTGCATCTTAAGTAGGAGACAATCCAAACTAAAGAGCCCACATAGAATTGCTTGAATATCAGCCTCAGCAGAACAAATTGTGCAGTATTTTTATTTATTTTTCATTTCTTTCACAACTAGACTCTGTTTCTTCTCAGGGACACTCGTGCAATGTGGAATAGTCATTATCTGCAACTTATGGGAGGAAGACAAACGGTATAACTGGACATTCCGTACTCAGGAATACCAGGATACTTTATAGGACTTGAAAGCTGTTGTGACAGTCCCCTGTGTGGCAAGTATAAGTTTACACATCGCCACAAAAAGTAGACAGCGGCTGTGTTTTTCCACACAATTCTGTCTCCTAGGTGAGCCCTAGCAAAGGAGAGGAGCATCCTGCGTTTCAAAGTGAAGTATGTCAACAAATAGCAGGAAGGAGGCCACTGAAACACTTTGTACCAACACGCACCTGGAGCAAGAAGCATTTTTGACGTGGCGTGGAGCTGCAGCGTGTGTCTGGCAGTTTAAAATGTCTGTTGTCCAGATTCAGGTGTGTACGTGCTTTGAAGGGCCTATAAATACTGTTGGATGGTAATTGGATTTGAACTAAAATAGAAAACATTCTTCTCACCCTAAATAAAAGCAGCTGTGTGCTGGATGTGGTAGCAAGGTTGGGACGACCTGTTTTCCATGTGTGTGTGTGTGTGTGTGAGAGAGAGAGAGAGATATGCCCAATATGTTTGTTTTATGAATACAAAATCAAAATGTGACGCTATGGCAGATGTTTTAAAATTCATTCCCATCTTGCTGCCCTTGTGGCTGCAAATATGGCTGCATTTTGAGCACATATTAAGATTAATTACAGATTAATGGTACTCAAAGAACTTGACAACATCGCACCACCCACTCTCACATTCACCTGATGAAAGCTGCCATGCTTATAGAGCAGATAGACCCATTTCCAATGAATAATACAACATATTTTCCTGCAAGTGCAAAAACAGAGAGGATTTCCACAGACTTAAATCTGTGCCAAAATTCAATTCAATATGAGCTTTTGATCTACAAGACCTTCATCAGAGCATACAATGAACAGGCAGGTTAAAAAGCAGGTGAGTCCTACTCTCATCATCACCATGGACACCAGCGTACACTCTGTCGGTAGAGGCCATGCCTTATGGGAATTGTAGTTCTGTAGTTTCTAATAATTTTTTATAGTCATTAAATAAAGGTTAAAGACTCATTCCACCTACTTTGTTGTAAACTTGTCTCACACCAAAACTGAGCAGGACAACATTGTGATAGTTTGTACATCTCCTCTACTCTGTGCCATTTGCGCTTGTCAAATCAGAGTTCCTCTCTGGCTGTAGCATCTGTGTTGTGTCTTTTAATCCCCATCGGAAACTCTGATTTATGCTTCTGCAAATATAATTAACTGATAAATTCTGAATCCGCTCTGGCTGTTTAACTAAAGGCATTGCATTCATCTGTTTCCAAATCATCAAGATGGAGGCAGAATCCTCTGCGTGTCCTCCTGGGACGTGCCAGCATAGCATCACGTGATTGGCCGGTGCACCAACCCCGAGGGGGTAAAAGATAAAAACTCAATACAATTACTTGTCTTTGGTTGGGATGTGATTTGACCTTGCAGCCGAGAATGAGGGGTGGCCGTCAGACACTTGAACGAGTCTTTGCCGTCTTGATGAGTGTTTGTAATTACACCCAGAACTTTGCTTTTATCAGATTCAGCTGCTCAGCTGCAGATGTTGGACAGCTCACTGATTTGTTTTTTCCCATGGGTTGTTTTTCTTTACAGAGGAAACAGTGAAGTTGTTATAATCTTGTACTTCATCATTGCATTATAAGATTATTTAATAACATCTTTTGCTGTTGTGAAGTTAAATTAAATTTCAAAGCATTTGAGTCATATGATTGAGTATTCGGGAAAAAGTGATGAATATATATTAACGGTAGCAATAATGTGTATATTGTAAATACATGATATGATAAAACACATTTTGAATTTAAATGACGTGAAAGAACAGTGATGGAATATTTGATATAAAAATCTGCCATGACCAATGAGTTTCCACAACAATACCTGCTGACAACAACCCAAACCAGAGTGGTTAAATGTGACCACACCAGTTTGGCTAAAAAAAATTGAGCTCTCACACAAAGGTCTGTCTACTGTGGTTTCTGAATGTCTTGTATCATTGATAATGTTAGAATTGCCCTAATTCTGGTGGTTTCCCCTGGTCTTATAAAAATATGGTGTATAGAGTATGAAAATCTGCAGTTTCTCTCCTGACATAAATTGTTTTTTAGGCCCGTTGCCCAGAAAAAAAAAAGTTCCAGATGCCAAGCACTTACAATGTATCAGGAGGAGATTAGATGCGGTGTCTCATTGAAAGACAGTGAACCACACAGGAAAGGACGTCTAACAATGTGCTCTGGATAAAAGCTGGAGCAACTGACTGGATGGGGGTTCAGCTGAGGACAAAGTTCTACATGAATGGGCATATTTGGACTATTGGGCGTCTTGAATCGGGCAACACACTCTTTGACTGCAGCAGGAATTCCAGCCAGTTCCGGACACACTCCCGTCATTAGGTGCTGGATGAGCCTCCGCCAGTGGTTTGGCTCAGATTCAGAAGGAGATCTTGAGGTTTATACAAGGAAATAAGGATTTAAGGAGACAGTTGGGCTTCGGTCAGGAATGAAAGTGTCTTGGGAATTCAGCCTAAACTCCCACACTGCTACCTTGCCTCTACAAAGTGTAATTGTTTATCGGCAGGAAACTGACTTTAAATTATATAATTAATGTGACCACAGAGGCTTTTCGAAAGCTTGCGTCAGTTCCTCCATTTACATCTTTCCAACTGATGTCTGCATTAACCACTATGAGGTCATGCGGGTCAGCTTTCAGAGTCAGCCAAACGTTAGCAGCAAGCCTCCGTTTTGCAGATGCGACACAACCTTCAAAATGTCCATTATTTCTCTGTAGCAAATGGATTCATGATCTTGATGATACACAAATGTTTAGATAAAATATATTCTGCATAAGGCATGAAGTTTTGGTGGGTGATTGGCAGTTTCATCATGTAGTGTTGGTCAGGTAGGCCTTTGTTTAACAATGTTTATTGTTGTTTATTCATGATTTCAAATTAAAGATCTCCAATGGCTTTTTAGTGAAAACCATTGGCCATAAGCAATTACAAAAGGAACTGCTTGAGCACTACTTAAAGCCCAAATTCCACAAAATCATTTGCTGACAGCTTCAAAAATCCCATCTGCGGCCCTGACACAGAGCAATCTTAGCTTAGCTTAGCTTAGCTAGCCAAATACCAAATGCATCTGTCATTGGGGTGACAATTATCATTTTGTGTGAAAGTTGTAATTTTCAAGGCCTTTTTGCATACTCAGGTGCCCTGTCAAACTTCCTACCTTACTGTCGGCCAAAATGGGCAGAGAAATTGACTGAAAAGTGCCATATGATGTCATCATCTAATATGGATGTGGTTCTCACTATTGAGAAAACAGAAGTGAACAGAGCAAGTTATTCACACGAATGAAGAGAGTAAATACTTGATAGTCTCACGTTCATATACTCGCAGAAAGAATGTATTTGTTGCTGCGTAAGGCTGGAGGAGGAGGTGGTCGGGAGTCTGGGCGCGCGAGGATTTGTTGAAGTTCAAAAAGGTTCTATGTGCTGTGTGAACGTTTTAATCAAGGTGAAATGGAGACAGGCAGGAACACACGGAGGTTTGTAACACAACAAAACAAAGAACACAGATATGAAACAAGAGAGCAGGAAACAAAACAAAATGAAAGATAACACTTCGGGTCAGAGACGAGGCACTGCAGACATGAAAGCAGAAAATAAGACGCGGCCCCTTTCTCTTCTTTTCTCCTCCGTGAGGTATGAGAGAGTATTTGTGGGTCAGATGTTTGTGTGCACCTTCAACATCCCTCTCCAAACGGGCGGCCACAGCAGCCGCCACAAGAGCTCTTGATTAAAACGAATTTCACGCAGGTAAACAGAGCAGCATATGAGCGCNNNCCCCCCCCCCACCCACACACACACACACACACACCCCTGATTGGCGCCCCTCCTTTGAGCTGACTGTGTCGGATATCGATTATGCTCTAAAGCGACTGCAAGCTTGCTAAATGTTCAGCTCATCCTCACGCTGGCCCGGCTGCTCCAACCACCTCATGAATAACTCAGCCACTTCCCTCATGTTTAATTCAGCCCGGGAGAAGCTGTTGACACATGCTTTACGCCAACTGCCCGTCGCTTTTATTATACTTTTATCACCACTCGGAGATAGAACCAAGTGTTGCTGCATGTTCAAAGTGTGATCATTAAAAAAAACCACCTCGTCAGCAATGGGAATTCCTACTTGCAATTTCTGCGGGCTTTATTGGAATCGCGCTCACCTTAAGGAATTAAAGAATGAACATTGGTGAAATTAACCCCCTCTTCCGTTCCGTGGAGGAAATATGATTTTGCTCATGGGTTCATTTTTTTTAGAAGACGCTTTTGAAGACTGAACGGTAAGCATTTGTCTTTGTGTGCGTGTGTGTGTGTGTGTGTGCCGCGGTGAAGACCCAGCTAATGTATAGATGTTGTTCTGCCTGGGTGGGCCGTGGACTTTGAGGTAATCTCTGTCACGCAGCTGCCACCAGCGGTGGATGAACTAGCAGTGGTTAAGGGATGGTTGAACCCCTGCGTGGGGGATTCGTCTGTGGCAAAGGTGTCATATTTAATACTCTCATATATCAATAACTGGGCCGGGAAAGAACAGGAAGGAGCCATATGTGCCGTGCGAGCTCAGGCAGATCCCTAAAGATAATCTTCCATACATTTAGAAACCCATTTAGCATTAGCTGTAGGTGTAGCTGAGGCTGCAGCAGTGAAAAACACTCTCATGTGGTTTGTTTATTAATGCTTGACCTCAGCCACGCTTTGAAATAATGGATGGAATGTTTGAGACAAGATCTCCATAAAGTGCTACATTTCTATTACGTGTTATCTGACATGTAATGACTTTATGTTTACAGATGCAAGGGAGGAAATTGAATGGGTGAAGTTAATAAAAAAAAAAAAAGGAATGGGAATTGAACTGTAAATCTTTCTCAGCGATTCATCAGCTGCGACCTCAGAAAGTCTGCTGGAGTTGAGGGGCGAGCAGGCTGAGGTCGAGGAAACAGCCTCCTCCGTGTCATTGTGAGCCGATATTGCGTGAATATGTTAAGGCGCTGCTGAAATGTGCTTTATGTATTCGCAGCACTTCCGGGGGCCGTCCGGGGTCCGGACTCCACTTTGCCATCATTCAGAGACTCTATTAATACCCTTTCTTCTCCACTAGGTCCTCACAGCTGTCTCCCTCACAGACCACACAGCCGTCTTCTCTCCGCGGTGCAGTAATGTGCGCAGCTTCACACACATCTAAACAGCGTTAAACACACTGTCTTATTTTCCTTATCTGTCGAGTGCTGCTGCGCTTCCCCAGCCTGTCTGTCTGCTTCTGGCTGCCTCCGACCCTCCTGCCATTCCTCTTGCTAATTTAAAGCTACTGTATGGACTCCGCCAATGTCTCCGGGAAGATTTCCCTCCTTTCTCACTTTCTCCCAATCAATCAATCACACTTAATTGCTCAATTACTCCAGCGAAAAGCTAAGGAAGGAGAAAAGGAGAGGACGTTTTGTCAGCTCGGATTGCTCCGTCTCCTTTGGTAAACAAACGCAGGCTGCAGTGATAAAATGTGTCCTCTTAGAGGACGCCAGGGGATGAGACTCCCTAATTAATCCAAACATTAGGCTTTCCACATCCACATGGCTCGCTCCGTGTCTTAGTCACACAGCTCAATACGTCCACAGACACAATGTGGCCCCATCTTGGAGCAGCGTACTGCCAGGAAGGCGACTTTAAGCCTGGAGACGATCTGAATCAAAGTGCATGGATGACATTTTGAAGAAGAATGGCCAACCTTGTACAGGAACTGTGAACGAGGCACTTGTAAATGTCGGGGCTCTGAGAAACTTCAAAAACACATGTGAACTTTAAGGAAAGCTGGCTGAGCTGTTTGCCTCCATCTGAAGACCTTATGAATGACGATGAGGAAACTCAGTGTCTGAACAAGAAAGCAAATGAGTATTTGCAAATGTCCAAAATTTACACAGATCAGATTTGGGGCTTTGGGGCAGTAAATTATTCATCTCTCCATCCTTGTTTCCCTGAAGGTGAAATGATTGGTATCGTTACTACAGAAATACTAATATTAATAGGACTGCTAATATTAATGCTTTTGCTGATACTAATGCTAATGTTAATGTACACTGCTACTAATAGCCTGCTAAAATTAATGATATTAATAGTGATTTTGAGTAAGAAGAAGAAATGCACAAATGGAGGCTGACAGGACTTAGAAACATAAAGCCATATTTTCATTATCGTTCGTACAAACCAGTAAACGCACAGTAAAAGTACCAAACTTAAGTGTTTACTAATGAAATGTTTGTATGATGACACTCATGTTCATGTTCATGTTGTTTCACTCAAACTGTCATCAGCCTCAGACGTCCATCGAGGTGCAGCTGTGAGACCTGAGCAGCTGCGCCTCTCGTCGCCATCAAGGCCAAGTCCTCTCTGAGTTCCTCGACCCTTTGGACCACCACTGCCCCCCCCCCTCCTCCCTCCCTCTCTCTCTCAATGCCGAGTTGGCAGCAGCGGTGTGATTCTAACGAGACGCTGGCACTCGCCTTTATTAACGGCTACATCCCCTCGCTAATAAAAGTGACACTTCCAAGATAAGCAACCCCTGTGGTGACGAGGTCGTCCAACTCATCAGTGCGTCAGTGTGTGTGTGTGTGTGTGGACCTGAGCGTGTGTGTGCTCCTTTGTTTAGTGCTATGATACTCTGCTTTGCAATGCATTATGCTCTGCCCTACTCTGCTTATTTAATCCCTAATTTGCATATAACACATGCTCATTTGTCATTTTTCCATTAGAAGAAGAAAACACCGGCTTCTCCCAGTAGAAGCAAAGGGGACGAGTAAATCTCAGAATGTGCACGTCCTTGTCTGTCGCTCTCATCTAGATGGAGCCACATTAATCCGCCGGGTGATATGATTTATTGCTCGTCTGTCCTTCACTCAAAGGAAATGACAGATACATACACACACACAATAACACACACCTTCTGGCCGAATCCTTCACTCTGGCATCTGTTCGGTGGAGGAGAAACAAAAAGGAAGAGGGACAAAACCTGTCAAGTGAGACGGACTGGACGTGGGAGCAGCGGCACTGATTAGATCATTCGGGAGGGAGGATCAGGAAAACATTAGCACTCCCGGAAAGTTGTGGAAAAAAAACAGCAAGCAGCGAACTACGGGTGCAGTATAATTCCTGCCCTTTTCAAGAACAAATTAAGTGGCTTGGATGGCGTCCAGGAGTCTTCCTGTACTCTTCGATTGCAGCATTTGCTAATTGATTTTCACCGAGGCACAACGTGGAGAAAACATTACGCAACAGGATTAGGGCCACCGAGGGGCTCTGGGAGAGTGGCGTCAGTAGATGGGGAGACCTCCAATTAAATCCCTTCTTGCAGAGTGGAGTTTGGCAGGTGGACTTAATAATATTATGTCTTTCATTTTTCAGTTTTTATATGCATCACGGAGTCGTGCCAGGAGATTCACGATGGAGGTTCAGGAGGCTGAGGGAAGTTGTTGTCCCATAATGGCTCCTCTTCAAGCCACAACTTGATTGTCTCTAATTTATTCAGTCAAAAAAAAACCCCACTGCGTACCAGTTTGGTTGAGAATTTCAGAAGCATTTACAACATTCATATTTGAGGAAAGCCAAATGTGTCCATAGGATACATACGGAAAACATCCGAAATAGAGGAGCCTTGTTGTCAGTGTCCCGGCAACACAAGAAAATTGACATGCAAATGAACCGACACAATTAACAGAGACACTAAAAAAGCTGAAACACCAATGGATGGGGCTTCTCTCGCTGCAGCCAAGTCTGAATTGTGATGCTGAATTGTCTTTCAGAGGGTGTGTCAGGGGGGGATGTCCAGGACAAGGACAATTCCCCACCCCTTCACAGTCCTAAAAACTCTCTTGTTTTTCCCGGAGAAAAGCGTTTTATGTTTTAGTATCAGAATCATAAATTGCTGGTGATGTTGGACATGAAAACACCCGCTGACGAAAGTGTCTCAGCAGGGAAAAAAACCCTGCAAAACAACAGTGTGGAAAATAACAAAGGCAGTGTAGGAAGACGGGATTTATTCTCAGAAGAGCATGAGACGGGGGATGACTTAAGCCTCGCCGCCATTACCCTCGTCTGCTGTGTGGCCATCATCGCCCCGGGAGTCTGCAGGCTGCCGGACCCAACGACTGATGGAGGAGCAGCTGCGCACCGAGCTCGTCCCACCTCTGCAAGCTGTCACACACCGGCCGCGAGAGGGACGAGGCCAAAAAACATGAGAGGAGGGAAGGTTTAGAAGAGTAAAAATCATAAAGAGGAATTTGAGTCAATCACGCCCACGTGAAGGTTCCACTGCCAACGGGACGATGAGGACAAGGAGGAGGAATGTTGGATTAAAGAGCAGCGGGGAGGGTGAGAGAGGGGGGGGGGGGGGGGGGGGG
>CAESWR010000429.1:85937-99510 GCA_903171835.1 Mullus surmuletus | reverse complement strand
GACGGTTCAAAATGTATTTTGGGACGATTTCGGGAAGGTGGTCAAAAAGGTTTGCAGCCCTGCTCGGGGTCTTCACACTGCATGACTCAGTTATTTCATAAGGGGGCGGCGCAGTGGAGTGGGGGAGATGCTTTGTAGGTGCCATACAGGGCCGGTGGGGGTTCCTGTGAGGGGACCATACAGGGCCGAGGGGGGGGTCCTGTGAGGGGACCATATAGGGCCGGAGGGGGGGGTCCTATGAGGGGACCATACAGGGCCGAGGGGGGGGTCCTGTGAGGGGACCCTCCAGCGGTGAGTGGCCATCGAGCCGAGCAGACTGCAGATTGCACGCTTTCAACTGCAATCATTTACCTCTCAACAGTTTCATGCCTCCTTAAACTCTCTCTTCAAAGTTCATTCTAACTTTCCCTAAAGGTTCTTGTCAGCGACCGGTTTTGAACATAAAGTTCACCACAAACAAACACAAGAAGACCAAACTCCAGCACCTGCACCGTCGATGGGCTGAGTCTCAATCGGGGCGAGTGTGTGTGATGCTACACACCACTGCGATACACTCTAGAAGTTTGTGATTTTTCTTTCTTTATCAGTAAAGACGAGTGCGGGGCTGAGACCAACATCGGGACGTCACATGCAAAAGGTCTGTCGTCATCCAGGTACGTTATTTTGTGAAACCCAGACAAACAGAGCCTGAACACGGCAAGTAAACCTTTGATATTCTTATTTTCTATCTGTAGGCGATTGCTCACACCTACAGATGCCAAACCTCAAACCTCAGTATGGCTTTTGAGGCGAGCAAAGAATAATCTATAACACAATGCATCATTCCAGTGTGCACACTGTTACTCACAACTTAATTTCTCGGTCAAAACTTTGCTCTTCGCCAAGACATCATTAACCCCAAGCAGCACGTCTGAAATCCTAGCAGTTGCTGCGGTTTCTTTTTAGGGTCCTCGCGGGCCAGAGGTTTGAATTAAAGCATGTAAAAAGGCAAAATGTGGCTGTACGTTAATAAGAGTGGGCCAAGTCAATTTCACCCTCCTTACGACTAATCCCTAATACTTTGGGGTTGTGTGTGAAACAAGCCTCACATTGTAATGTATTAAAAAAAAAAAAAGATTAAATCCCTTTGAAAGAGCGTGTTGTTGCCTTCTCATAAAAGCCTGGATGTAATTGGACCAGTGTGTGTCGTAACCCCAACAGATCAAAGGTTAGAAAAGCAGGTACTCATTTCGCATGTCAGGGATGAGTTGCCCCCCTTTGCTGCTCTGGCACGGAGCGCGTGGAGGCGAGACGAGAGGCATTTTCCTCCCGACACTGATGACTTAGAGCTGTGCATGACACGAGACAGTCCCAGTGGAAAGCCTTCGCTTTTGTTTAGGGAAAACTGACATCTGCAGAAGTTGCCATATCAGCATTTGGAGACGTTCCATCTGTCCGTTACACGGCACACTCACTGATTAATAAACTTTGATTTAGTGTAAACTGTTTTACGGCGGGGGCATGATGTAAACATTTGCTTAAGACGAGAGAAAAAAAAAAAAGTCAACCCCGTGAGTTGTGTATCTCAATGAAAACACAAGAGCAACACACGTCCATTTAAGCATCATCACGTATGTTTTACATCATGGTAATGGGTTGTTGTGACACTTCTATGAAATATTAAAATCCTTTTTGAAGCAAAGATGAAAGAATATGAAGCATGTTAATCGGAGGGCGATTGCAGTTCATTACATTTTGTTTTATATTTGCAGGTTCGCACGTAATTTGGGGGGGATTTTTGTAGTTAATTGCTGTGATCTGGAAACGAGGTGTCCTTCCTGAGAAAGATAACTGACTGGGTCAAGAAACATAAGCACTGAGAAGATCAGACAGGGGTTTTTTTAAGACTCCCAAACTGCCTTTCATCACAGTTTACTCACAGACTTGACTTCGTTTAACCAACCGTACTTAGAGGCTGTCCTCCAAGAAAAACAAGTGCATCAGTCATTTAAACAAATGCTCCAGTACAACATGTGTTTACATTCATGTGAGAAAGCCCTAGTGACCCGAGGAATTATGACTTGTGTCTGTCAGGAGGAAACAGGGGGCGTAGTGCGGTGTTGTTACAGAGCCACAAAGTCGCAAAGTGGAGACTGGGGCAGATGGATGGGACACAAAACATGTTGGACTCCAACATGGAAGAGAGCTTGTTTCCTGTTTCCTACCACCAGTTGCCATTGGCTCGTTTGAACCACTGTGACCACAACGATGATGGTTTTCAAACCTTGAAAAATCAATAACAGAGACCACAAAGTTCTCTTAACCTTAAGTGTTTTTGAACACAAACCTGACTTAACCCACTCGCCTCTGATTGAGGTTGTCATTTGCTGTGCCACTTAAATGCATCATTTCAGCTCACTTAAGATTTTACCCCAAATAAATTTTATCGCCTATTTGGTTACAATATGTTCCTCAAACCTTTAATCTGCTACTCTGGTGTGTTACGATGGCCAGCAATGAAATTCTAAAAGAAATAAAATAGTAGTATTTGTCTTATTGGTCTTTATAGACACACCTCTATATTTCTGGACTTAAGTTGACAGTTCCAGGGTCTTGAATTTTGATGTCAGCTCTCAGGAGCCTCAACTTTGAAGATGCAAAGAACAACGGCTGTTGTAGACTGTTCCATAGGAGCATAAATATTTGGCATGATTTACATTAGCAAAACAACAACTTCAAAGTGCATCATTGAGTTGCACCAGAAGAAAGGAAGAGAAGACTTTATCCACTTGAGACAGACGCCAATGTGTTTTGTTGCCACAACTGAGTTTAAAGTCATGCTGTGCAACACTATGAACTACACAGCTTTGGGTATTTTACGGTAAAACCTCACAAATTCAGTGTATGAGAGTATTCATAGAAAGTGTTTTACTAGCTGAGTTGCTATGTGGGCGAATGAGTCGTCAAAATGAGTTAGTTTTACATGTCAAAATAATATGTGATACATCATTTTTAACAGCAGCATATTAAAGAGTGCAAACAGTGCACCCTTACAGCAGAGTGTGGCATGAAGTAATTAAGTGTTATAGTGTATCACCAGCACAGTTTACTGTTATTTTTTACAATCAGAGGTGATGCACAGCCATCCTAAAATAAAAGCCTTACCCTTCCTTAGCCCTCCTCAGTAAGTATATGGCGCTCTGTGTTTTCAAAGGCAAGGCGGTAAATCAGCTGTGAAGACCATGACAGCTGAGGATAGTGTACGCACTCTACATGTGTGCTCACGCGCAAAGGGTTCATGTTCACTTGTGTGTGTGTGTGTGTGTGTGTGTGTGTCCCATGCACAAAGCTTGGACTGGGTGTGGCGTCTCGGCCCCCTCGACTAGACAGGGATTCATCCTGTCTGACTACAGCTTATCACTAGACTGGCTGTCACCTAATGAGATATCTGCAACCCTGCATTTAAAACCGGAAGGACACAAAACACAATTGCAAAGGACGTGTGACAAACCAGTCCAAACAAACCCATTTTCTGCCACCTTTTGTTGATTTTCCACTCCGACATTCTCCTAGCCAAGGAAAACCATCTCTCGATGTCACCCACCAATTCTGCTGCTTTATTTCCCTCATATTTTGCATTGTCACTATCTTGAGCTGGGCGCATTGAGAACTCACTGAGATCTATCATGTTGGCGTGACTCTGAGCCCATTCCCAGCTCAATCATTACCAAAGGGAGGAAGCGGGGCCACAAACGTTTGCCGTCTAATGAACCATGTCCTCACACTGATCTTTCTAATGCCACGAATGCCCAAACCAGAGTGACAATGAGCAACAGTCCACATTCAGAGGATCATCCCCATTAGCCCCCATTCTGCCCGTATCCATCTCCACATTCCTCTGTAGGCTGAATGTCAAGGGGCGATCAGCCATGCTAAATGTGATGCATTAGGTGTCACTGGGTAAACAGAGAACACAGGCTACCAAAAATGTTATTACTGCCCTCTACAACAGGATCTAATGGCGGTCCAAATAAAGAATAAAGGCTGCAGCATGTGTGTTGCGGTCTTTGGATTGCAACATGACATCGAAGGGCATTCTTTCCAAAGACGGGAGAACTTTATGACTGATGCCGCCAACTGCAGTGAGATCCCAGCTGATACGAAAGGCCCAAAAGAGTGAGGAGACCTAATCAGCGTCGGTCAGAGAATGAAAAACATGCATGTATGTGAAGCTGATGCCTTTTCAGATCATCTGGAGCCCCTGCTGTCCTGTCTGGAGACCCCTGCTTTGAAGTAGGCAGACGTGTGCAACTGTGACACCATGACAGTCAACATTTTGTTAAGCGGGTGAAGGGGATGCCATGAAATAACAAAGCCAGAGTTTGGATTACATTGTGGATCTTTGAGACCAAAATAATGTGCCATGCTATGTTTAAGGTCTGCTTAATTCTAGTCATGAAAACACTTGGTTCGTATTATGGAGAAATCCTGTTTTGGTTTCCAGTAAGCACTTTGGTTCAGGTTCGGGGGCCATTTGCAGTTTTAAAGCTCCGTCTTGATTTAGAGCTGGCAACAATGATTAAGGACCAGCCTCTTGTGCCAATGTCCGGAGTTTTATATTTGACATCCCGACCTGCCTCCTCAGACAGGCTTCCTGGCAACACGATGAGGTCTGGATGCCCAGATGATATTCGGTGTCCACAAAAGCAACACCCTTTAACCGCCTCAGGCTCTTCAGAGAGATGGTTCAACCCAGAGCAAGACCAAGGTATAAGCAAACTAAACACCTGCTAAAGCTCTTCACCACCAGGATGCTCCAAAAGCAATAGATATTTTCTCAAATTCATTTGTTTTTGTGTGTGATGATGATCATTAAAGGTATATTAAAGTACAAATACACAATATTATGTTAACACAGTACTGCTGTTGTTTGCAGTCTCTACTGCCTCTCCCCACTGTGGTCATTCACCACAATCAATATGATTGGCAGTTATAGAGGTTCCAAAATCAAACTTTGCTTCGGGCTCCATGAAGGCTGGTCGAACCTGTTCAGCTACTGACACCAAATCAAGAGATTTTTGACAAAGTCGATGGTTGCTTCACACGGAGTACAGAGCAGGGAACGTAAATTACTAACCGTGATGCAGCTGCATCTTTGGCCAGAGGACACCGAAATGTCAATCACAGACCAGCAAATCTCAGAAAGTCATACTGTGAGAACCAAGTCCAGTTTCAAGAGAGTCTGGCTTTGCAGTAGCAGGAAGCAGAGCGTCGAAGCCAACAGGGCCGATGGACAGTAGTGCTGCTGCACTGCAACAACAATGGTGATAATTACCAGATGGCATCTGTCACTTCAAGTGTCAATATGCGTAATTTTCACCACATTTATGACTTCGCCAGTTGTTTTTCTTGGGAGGAAAGCCTGCATTTTTCTCTTACTTAATCAGTTTATGTAAATTGTGAAATTATATTAGCTCAACCTTTGCTGCTATTAATGTCACAGCTGGCGATTCAGACAGCCTTTCCTCCCCCTAAACCTGAGTGCCCAGCCACTGCCACCATCAATCATGACTTACAAACACTAAGCTGTCCCAAATGGGCCGGGCGTGCAAGACGCCTGTGTAAAGCCTCATCCAAACACACTCTGACATAGACTCCAGGATTTCCCAGGTGTTTAGGAGCTATGACATCACGCTGCCTCTGTCCGAACACAATGAGGACTTTGAGAGTTGCTGGTGAGAGCAGTCAGCAAAACAAGCTGCGGACCATACATCAACAAAAAAAAGGCTCCATCTAAATAAAATGGAAAGTGGAGATGAGAGCCAAAGCAGCTGAATCCAGTTAATGCCTGGAAAAAATGATAGAGGTGGCGGAGGGGGAGGGGTAGGCGATCTGATAATCTGGACGGGTTGCTGTATGTTTGTATGATAACAGCTGAGGGGGATATAAATATTCAAAGAAAGACCATTCTTGCCCGTTGCATGACTCCGTGCAGACACGGACCACTAGCTTGTCTATTTTTTGATTTCAGACGCTGGAAACAACTGTGTGTTTGTGTCTGAGCCGTAAGCTGACAGCTTTACCTTATTAAAATGTCATTGACTCTTAAACTGTATATTTATGCAGTGTTAACCAGCGCCTGATGGCAGAGCTCGCATACAGTTTCGTTCTGGCTGGCAGGCTGAGTCAGACTGTGTCACCTGGAGATAAGCTTTATTACACTATGTATGCATAGGGCCTGCTTGATTGATGCTCCTCCATTATTATTATGTTCTGCCAAGGTAATGTATTCCAGGCTTCCATAAAAGACCAGTTCTAAATTAGTTGTGTCAAATTGTGGCAGCAGAGGTGTTGGCCCTATCTCTGCTATCTGTACATCGAAATGAGGTTGTGCTGACATTGTGCTGGGAGGAGGGGGCGGCGGGCAGAGGCTCATTGCAGTTGCAGCAGCAGAAAGCTCAGCAACTGTCGGTTTTCTATTCCATGAAATGATTGCTTTTTTGTTTCCCTTTGTAAAAGACCTCTACTCCTACCGGTTTTAGGGTGAAAAGAGCACGACGAACCAGAAAGTCCGAGACGATGATACCCACTCTTTAATTTTAAGTGCCATTGGCTTAAATCATCTGGTAATTAGCAAAGCAACGGGATATCTTCCATCCATCTGCATTCAGGTCTTTATTGCATATAAAGGAGGGTTGACCTTGGCCACTCCCTGGTTTTATCAGTCCCTGACATCCTAAAAGTCTGTTTCGATACCACATTTTATTCTCATTTCCCCCACTTTGGCAGCTCATCAGATCGAGAAGGGATCTTTTCTTTTGGGTTTAGACACTGACCTCGCACGGCGAGGTGAACATAGAGAATTCAACACCTCAACCAGTTTGACAAATGGAAGAAAAGTGAGAACGTCTGACACCGTCTACCACGTACACACGCATGCATTATCACTGCGACTGTAGCCGGTGTGGGTGGAGAGAGCAATGCAGCAGGGCGATGCAGGGCACCACTCCTGGGAAACATCCATGTACGTAACCGTTAAGCCAGATGTTTCTCAGTTTCAATTGTCAGAGCAGTCACGTCTGATTCAGTGGGTGTGTGTGTGTGTGGGTGTCTTCCATGTGTACGACTGTGTGTCAGTTTACCAGCAGCGTCGCCGTCCATATGTGTCTGTCTGTGTGTGCACTATTTGTCTGCATCCTCACTCGCGCTGAGGGATCTGAGTTAATGTTCTGCAGCACCGAGACTCTCATCCCTTAATAGCTTAAGCAGTTTTAACCAGTAAGGACTCCACCTGACTTCAGCAGGGCCTGGGGAAGTTGCAATTCTGACAGTTGAGCAACATTTATTGCTGCAATGGCTTTAGTTACCATGCAGTGATTAACTTTAAATGACTTTGTTGTAAAGATAGACTTTTAAGACTCAGTTACACCGCTGAAGGCAACATGAGAGCTTCAAGTATGGAGTAAATATACAACCTTCTCCGGGTAGCACTTAAAGTAGCCGTATCTTTGGGTTTTTCCCTTTGCTTTGGTGTGTGATATCAATTTTCTTGAAATGTCTGCAAAGTTACAGAGCGATGGGATTCCAAGGACATCAAGGTCCGTGTTTTATTATCAACAGATGTGAATGAAATGTCTGCAGAAGAAGTGGAACACGACTGGATTAGGTGTAGATTTTATGCCACCTCTCACCACGGAAACTCAAGGACTTTACCTTGCAGTGGACAAATGTATAAACTTGACCCTTCCCTTTACTGGATTTCAAGACACGCAGGTCTTGGATGTGATTATGGTGTCATCGGAGGTTATCTCATCCTGGCTGTACAAAGGAAGAGTTTATTGTACACTGCTTTTTTTTTTTCTTTTTCAATAAATTGCGTCACACTCATAAAGTAGTATTACAGTGAAGATGTGGAGTGTTAATACAACAGCAGAAATCATATTGTAGAAAGGACATTTGGGGTATAAACATATTCAACGTAATAATGTTCATAATAGGTGGAATCTCTTGCCTTTAAAGGGGAGATAAGGGAGCATCTGAAATCACTGCTCAACAGTGCCTATAGTGGCCATTGGGCGTACTGCAGTCAGCAGTCCAGCATGCTCATGAGGGAATACTCATGTTTGTGAGTGAACATACTGATAGCAAGGACACTAATCCACAGTGATTTGACGACCTGCCATCAACTGATTAGTATATTCATGTCACTGTTGCTTAGTCATGATTTCAACAACCAACTGTTGAGAGGCAGAGGGTGGGAATGCAAAACTTTTATTTTCTTTCTTGCTTGTGGTTTTCAGAGGATTATGTGTTATGCTTTCTGCTAAAGCAGGGTCCATTTCAAGCTGTGTACGCGCTGAGTGAGATGCGTGGACATGCAACGCGGCGGAAGTTACGCTTACAGAGAAAAATCCACAAAATGAGTCACCTAAACTGCACTGTTTAGAGAGAAGGAGGCAATGGACTCAGATGTTTCAACAGTGTCACTATGCTTCAACCAACCATCAGTAATACAATTTTATCTTTTCCCCTGAAAAATATGATTCTATGTTCCTTTAACAACTCTCTATGAGGCTACTTTAGGGGTCTGCAGCTGTTTGTGCAAGTATGCTAATGTATAACTTGCTGTGAATTTGGATATGTTAGTCTGTTCAGGCGCTCACATCTTCAGGAATGTAAATGACAAGTCGGGTGGCTTCCTGAGTCTCCTGCTCCAACATGCAAGTGAGGTCTGAAGTAGCTGATTGGCACCACACGTGAAATATTTAATCCAACCTTCAACCTAAACCTGTTTTTAAGGTGAATCAGGAGCACTGATGCAATGTGAAATTATCTCTGCCTTAAAGGGAGCAATTATGGCCTTTTTATATCCAACGTAACCAACAGTCTGATAAGTTGGGAGCCACTTTGGGCAGCAATGCTGCTCTGACAGACAACAATTGCAAACATTTCTCAAGCCAAAACAATCATTGTGAAGAAGTGATGAAAAAGAGGTTAGAAAAAGACACGGTGGCGATGCACATTCCAGCACGGTTGTGTCACTGCCTTTTGATGATGTGGAGCAGCTAACAAGGCATCATTTGTGCTTCAGCTCCTTATAACGAGTCATTCAAGGCAAGAATTTAATTAGACTTCTGAGGTGTGTGAAAACAAGAAGTGGCCGAGGGCTGAGATTATTTCAAGAGGCTGCTGCGGGGGCCAGACTTTGACGTTAACAAATTGTCTTCATTATATTTTTTCCATCTGACCGGGCAAGATCTTCTCTGATGTAAATATTGCGAGCGGGGGCTGGGAGGGTCACTCCTCACCTACGCATGAGGGATGAAGAAAGGCCGCTGCTGTCATCCGTGAGAGATGGCGAGTTTATTGTCCGACTGACAAAGAAAGATTACCTCGGAAAATCATTTCCTCCTCATTAGTACTGTTTAGTAATGTACTAAAAAGGTCTGTGGCTGTATGAAATATTTAGACATACTTACCTCCCTGAACTTATTTAATCAGATTTAATGGGACACGGTGATCCAACTGCTGCTTTAATCCCATTACATCTGTTATCATTAAACTTTTCAATCGATTTTTTTTTTTTTTGCAGTAGGGACTCACTATTTCGCCTGCAGCTGTAGGCACTGCTTACAGATTGCTAAATATGAGTCTGCCTTGGTCCTCTCAGGATGTCTGGCAGTGGAATCAGATGTAATGTGATCCCTCCAGACTTCACCCCCGAAGACACCCACCGACGCTGCCAATCAACCCGCTTCTCATGACCTCTTTGACAGGCCGAGGGGCCAAACTCAGGTGTCTGCAGAGTTCCACTCGGGCATGATTTGATCTAAATAATACTGAGCACCATACAAAGGGTGGTGCCGGTGGTGTAGAAACGTAGGATTAATCTTTTTCCAGCCACTTCAGCCATCTATATGTCATTAGCAATGGATCTCCTCTCCTGCGGTAAGCTAATATCTGCCTCATCCAACACCAAGGTCTTGTCTCTCTCAGCATCTCTGCTCACACGGCCTTCAGGGAGTGGATTATTGGAGGGAGGGTGGTCCGAGGTCTCCAAAAAAACTGTTTTCCATACATCATACCACATGCTGTCAAGACCATCACGGCACCCCTTCACCCTCAGCTTTCCTTTCACCGAGAATCATTCTAACTATGTGCAATAATCACCCAAACTGACGGTCTTGTTTGGCTTGGATGACATTCCAGCTCTAACATGTCCATCACCACAGAGGCCAGGGATCGCTTCACGCCTCGGTACGGGCTGAGAATCCTCTGCCGCAAATACAGAGAGTGGTTTCAAAGTGTGACTGTGAGAATTAATGTTTACAATGACAATGAAGGTAATCTGACCATCAAAGAAAGCAGGTGACAGCCAATGAATGCAGGCTAAAACCATGTGTGTTCGCTAAAACAGATGCCATATGGCCCACAATACTGTTTTTTGTAACACATCGAACATGCCAAAGCAATCATTTGCCAAAACAAAGGCTGACCTGCATGTACAGCAATACATCAGGCCGAGACGCCGAGCCGAGACGTCATTGCAACCAGGCAGAAAAGCACCTGATTCAACAAATGAGTGCTTTAATCTGTTCTGCTTGGGGTCCATCATTGCATTATGACAGGAAAACAGCGTGAAGATTTCCCGGCCAGATTGGAGGCCAAAAAAACCACACAAATCCCACAAAACAATTTCAGGCTCGGTTAGTAACGTGGCACGTCCAGAGCCTCTAGTTGCAAGAGCTATGCTTTGTGATCACTCCGTCCCGCGGCGGCGGCGGCGGCAACAACCTGCCGCCGTGCTGTCGTCTGTGGATGTATGAGCAGATACTTATCTGCAGGAAATGGCAGATCGGACTTCCACATATTGCTTTTTAATGAACACGGCACACTGCTGTCTGACGAGCCTCTAATGGGCTCACACGCAACGCATCATCTGTGCCGGCCATTTGGATGCCAGCTTCCATCCCGTATCACCCGGTGCCATCTCAGCGTCTTGGCCCCGTCCCAAACAGGGAGCGGGGTCAAAAGGTCGCACTGTGGTGTGCGGATCCTGGACTTTGTTTCTCTTTGTGTAAAGATGCTATCATTTCTTCCTGCAGGACAATTAGAGGGGACACTGAAGGATGACTGTCTAACAAAAGAAGAGAAAAGGCATTTATCGATGCCTTCAGTCCGAAACATTTATAAATGCGGCGTATATTCTGCAAAATTGTACAATTATACTTTGCTTTGTGAATTCTCAGTGGTTTGAAGGCAGAGGTTCAATTTGAAATGAAAATATAAAGACAGCCGTGTTTTATTATCCGAGTGATTGTAAATGGGACATATATTTACAAAATGAACCTCACGCTGTGTTCAAGATTTGGAACTAGAGTTTGGGGCCATAAACTCATTAGGAAAATGTTTACCAAGCTCATAAATCAAGTGGGAGTCTCACTTATTTGTGCTGTTGGCAATGTAAAGTTGGACAAATTATGGAGTAGAGATTAGTCACAATCGTTGATTATTCTTTGTGAGGATTTAGTTTATCCACAAGAGGACATATGAATTAAATTGACTTGACATTATGAAATATGGCGCCATTTACACCTGCTCTGACTCCGGTTACGGGAAGAAAGGTGCTGTAAAAATGATATGTCATGCTAGCGATGCTGCAGGATTATATATCCGTCTGCGAGTCTGTGATCGGATCGATTTGTTGTTGCCTTTAGCAGTATTTGGCTGAAGCTTGATATTCGAGTGAGTGAACACACAGCTCAGAATGACAAACAATCAGTGTGCTTCACTCACCCGCCGCTCACGGATCCCAAACCGATGAACAGGAACTGGAAGCCAACAGGAAGTGGAAGCAGCAGAGTTCAAATGCGGTGCCGCCTATTTGACAGAAGCTCTTTGGGAAATAAACTGTGATTTGCAACAGACTTAATGATTTCAAATCAATTCTTAACCTTTGAAAAAAAATGTTTTTCAACAAATAAGCGGTTCTGAGTAGATTAGTTGAACTCAAGCTAACGTGAATGTCGAGTGGATTTTCAAATAGCTGGATAAAAACACACACAAGGAGCAAGTGAAGGTGTTTGGCTCGTCTCAAAGTCGCTGTGACATTACATTGCCGGTGCCAAGTGCATTTGGAGATTAATTTGGACAATTGTCCCTCTGTTTGTGATACAACACAGCGAGCCATATGTGCCATTAACCTTTCGGAGGCCACAGCAGCTTGACTTTAAACCTGATTACTCAGACGCACACGCAGCCACACGAGCCTGTGACATTAACGGAGCCGCCCTCCCTCGCTGCCTCGCTGCCGCCTCACTGCCGCCTCGCTCGCAATCAGCTGCATCCTGCTGCCTCTCGGAGGAAGGAATGTGACACACACACACACACACCTTCACGCGCACACACAAACAACAGTGGGTGAGGCTCATTTCACATACAACAGCAAACATTATATATGAGAATGCATGCTGGGTAATCTTCCCTGTATTTATGTACGTGCGTCACATCCACGAATTGCTGTTTTTTTGAAGGCGGAATAAACTATTTTGACTTTGAAATGCGCCCGGACAAAAGAAAAACGCCCTATTCGTGTCACTCGCCCTCCTCTTTCTGCCGTAAACATCAGCAAACAAGAACCCAAAGATTAAAAAACAACAACCTGGAACGCAAGTGTTTGGTTGCTTCATTGAAACTGGCTGCACGTGTTGACACTGTGAGACTATTTGGGGAAACAAACCACTTCAGACGACTGTTAATCTGATTAAGAGCACAATTTATTTGAGTGTCCGCGTTCAATAGGAACCCTTCCTGTTCGGCACACGGCCCGCCGCGCCAGCAGAAGAACCCGGCCTGGATGAATGGCCAACAGCTGTGTATATACAACCAGGATATTTCCTCTTGCCGTGAAAAGAAAAAGATCGCCTGTTCCAGTTAAACGCTGGCTCAGTGCTTTGCACAGCACACACACACACACACACACATGTGCCGCTTCACGTAGTGATGAATTCATAAGTAAACAGTGATTCGGTAATATTTATTATAATAAGTTTGACTTCTTTTAAGTCTTTTGTTGTTGCGGTATTTGAAAAGCTCGTTATGTTTTAACGCGTCACAAATACAGTGATTTTTTCCGCGTATTGTTTGACCTCAGTCTGCTCTGAAAAGCCCTTTCTGTGCATCTTGATGCTATTGTGTATTTTTAGCTTCTTTAAATCACTGACATACCGCATTGACTGCTTAAGTGGGCAATGCCACTTCAATTTCACTCAAAATGAGCCGATTTTTTAGGACGTGGACCTCCGGAGCCAAGGAGCTGCACGGCTCGGGTGGAAATTTGCAACACTGATCATAGTTCAGGCACGGAACGTCTCGTAAATTATATCCATACCATTTTCACCAGTGCATTTTTTTTTATTTTACTGGCTGTGTCTGTTTCCAACCATGTTTGCCTCAGCAGAGCATTTCCTGACAGTATTTCAAATATCCTGCATACCTTTTTAGCAACATATTAAATTTACACGCCATTAAAAAAAACAGCGGGGTGCCTGAAGCTAAAGATGAATATTGTCTCATACACTTTTTTTTTTTTTTT
>CAESWR010000429.1:50883-66462 GCA_903171835.1 Mullus surmuletus | reverse complement strand
CCCCCCCCCCCCGCTTGATAAGAAAACACGGCACGCTGAAAGATAGATTGGAGCTGGCTTTAACTGAAAATGATAAATATGCGTCAATGAGCGTAATGCTGTATTATCGTATCTATGAAAAGCACATACATACATGTGCACGCGTTGTCGTCGGGAGTCCGCGCACGTTCCAGCGCTGTGATAGCCGTAATGAAACCATCATCTCTGATTTTACAAGATGCTGTCTAATAAGCTGCCTTTTGGAATACTCATGAGACGGTGGAGGGAGAGCGGGAGCCGAGTCCGACCGGAGATTCAATGCACAAAGGTGGTTTTGGGATGTGTTTTTTTTGTTGTTGTTCTGCGCTGAAGAAATATGGAAGTGAGAAGTGGAAGGTGGGATTGTGCTTTTGCCAGCCCATCATTTTGCAGCGGCGGGATCTGAAACTGGGCTTAAGTTATCAGACTTCAGCCTCTATAATTTTAAATCGCTGGTCTTTTTTCCCCCCCTTTTTCTTTCTGAGCTCTAATATTTGCCGCTTCTGTCAGAACAGACACACACACACACACACACACAGGCGGGGACGGGTGCCAGCAGAAAAGTGGCACATCCTTTTTCAGGGACAGCCTATGTGGCGTATTTGTGGGGTTGAAATGTTTATATTGAATGTTTCAGCAGCTTGAAAATCACCATGGTTATGGTCCCAAAGACAAAAGCCCTCGCCTTTTGTCACGGGTAATTATCGCAGAGCGGTCCCCTCAAAGCCCCCCATTTGGCTCTGAGCGAATTCACATTTAATTTTGCACTCAGGCATTTGACACAGAGCATTTTTTCCCATTATTTTGTATTCAAATCAGGCTTAAAAGTAGAATTTAAACATGCATTGAAATCATTTGGCGTTCAAGTCCAAGTGCCCCCCCCCAGATTATCTCAGCAGTAGAAACTATAGAAAAAGGAGCAAGACAGCACTTGAATTTCACCTAATGAAGCTACATTCAGTCTATAAGCGATCACTCAGGGAGAACAATACCTTGAAAATAAGCTCGGGTATTAAACCCGAGTTTAGGTGTCTTATCTCCCCAAAGCTGCCGAGTCCCTGTGAACTGACTTAGCAGAAAAGGAAAGTAGCCAAAGCCGATCCCGCTCAGACGGTGTGTAACTGTGAACAAGTGGGTCAGAGAAATATGAAAAAGTAATGTGTGTCTGGGAATCCTGAGCGTGGACACATATGGAACACACAAAGCTGCGGTTTGTTTCATATTTAGCGCTTAATAATTCGCTTTAATGGGAATCTATGAAATGCCGAGCAGAGCCTCGTCCCTGCTGGCTGCCGGGGGTTTGTAATCGTCCGAGCAGTAATCACATTTAGTTCAGCCTCTCAGCTAATGCTGGCTCACACCCACCTTGTTTTACACACCAAAATACATCTCCCATGATCAAATGGCACCGTCAGCCTCCCCCACACCAAAACCCAGGTGTAAACGCACTAAAAAAAGCTTTACTAGCATATTAAAACGAGCGCTGTCAAGCCACACAGGGAGTTTTTGACACACATTGTAAATAGTAGTGCCTTTTTTCTCCAGGCTCTTCTTCTCCTCCTTTCCATCATTGCATTGCCAACAGTGTTAAAGATGTGAGGACATAAAACTAATGTATGCAAGTGTTCATTCCACTGTGGTGCTTCTGGTGGTCCTCTTTTTTCTTCTTTTTTTTTTTATAAATCTTTAAATCATCGCGGAAAATGGACACAAATCACCTCGCGCATAAAGAATCCACAGCAAAGATGTGGTGGTGGAAAACAGTAATGGAAGGGATCTGCAGAGTGTGAAAAACACTATGCTTGTGTAATTTGCTGCCTCTGTCTTGGCCTTCAGAACAAAACACAAAGTACTGAATGGAGGAGAAAAAAGGTTGTGGATGCCGATAATAAGTGCTCGGAGCGAGAAGAACCCTGGCGGAGGTTAAAAGCAGAGACGGGATCATTACGCACAGCTGCAGATAGTTGCTGAAGCTAGTCCGGCCATGTGGTGGCTGTTTCTTGAGTATTTCTTGTTTGTGTCTTAGCGCTTTGCGCCTCCAATTCATGCCGCGACGGGAGAGTACAAAGTCAAAGGTTCTGCAGGGTCGGCGCCACTGAAGTCCGTTTTCTACCAGTTTGGAGCCACTTTAGCACTCGGAGCAATGATGTTGCCACCCACTTAAAGTGGGACCTTATGGTTTGTCACGTGAATAATAGTGGTAATAATGGCAACGGTAAGCAGGAATCCCATGAACATCCCTTAGCAACGTGTCTCTCCGTCAGACTGGTTTGTTTTTACCGTCTGTACTAACGTCCATCTGACCGATTCCACTTGAATGCAACAGTTTTCATTGGCTGGGAGACGTAGTGGAGGAGGGAGATGACAGCGGAGAGAAAGACGTGATTGGTTGCCTTCCTGCAGCCCCAACAGCAATCAATTTCTTTTACTTCTTAGCGTTGCATTGGTGAAATCTCAGCGCAATAAACTGAAAATAATGGTAGTGATTATGATTTGTGAGACAAATCTTAGACAGCAGGTTTAAAGCTCAAATACTCACTGTTCGCTTGCATAGCTTGTCAAGTACTAACCAGTAGGGATGCAACGGTATTGTGAATATCGTGAATATTGCGGTATCAAAATTCTTGCGATAATGCCGTGACGTGTGACGGTATCAAAGATCTCATTACTCCCTCCAGTGTAGTTTTTTGTGTAGCGCTATTGAGCGGGACGTTCTGAGAAGCAAACTACCAGTGAGTCGGAGTCTGGAATGGACTGCTTGTATCAGAGTGCTTATATCAGAGATTTTAGATGCAGGCCCATATTAACCGATACTCGTTTTTTCCACTGATATCGGACCGATATCAATATCGGATCGGACACCCCAAGTTAGAACATTTGAGCATTATGTTGGTTTTCAATTACAGTGTGTTTATCCTTAACATTCCTGGCCCTTATTTCCCACACTTTAAAGTTTTTTTGTTTTTTTTACAATACCGCAATAACACTGCAGCCCTAATACCGTGACGATATCGTAGCGTGAGATTTTGATATTGTTGCGTCCCTACCATCCAGACTTGAGAGTTAACTTGACAGCTAACGGTTTGTATTGCTGATGTTAACTTTGGAATGCTAAATGCCTGTGCAGACGTACTATTGGATCTTAAACCTCCGAAACATAACATTCAAATAAAAAAATATTCTGTCATTTACACAGACATGTAAACATAGAGCTCACGTTCGTTTAGAACACTGCAGTCATGGTGTAATATAGCTAACGCTTACTCTTAGCCAGCATGACTCATCAAGGCCAGTGGTTGGCTCGCTCCACCAGAACGCTCGAGAACATTCTGTAGCAGAACCACCCAGACTCGTGTCCTCACGAGTCGGTGCGTCTGACTGGGTAAAAAAAAAAGCAGTCTGCCATTTTGGATACAACCCTGCCAGCTGTGAAAACTCACGGGCATCCATCGGAACAAAGTGTTGCTTTGCCCTCCAGGTGGGCGCTTCCGAAAGAGCGCAAGGGGGCGAAAACATCCACGGGCGATAAAAGATACAAGTTAGACGAGACCCCTGAGCGGTGGGCCGTGCAGCGCTGTTTCCTCGCTCTAAAAGAGGCACGACTCGGCCCAGCTGATGAGTCGCATCCGTTCCATTTCTCCCCCTCCGTCCTTCATGCCTTCCATCCATCCTCCTCACCCTCTGTCCCCTCCGTCCCCTCCTGATCTGGGGAGATCTGGAGCAGACGCCGCCAGTCGACACCTGAAAGGCTTCAGATGGTTCCGGCGTGCCCTGCAGCCTCTTCACCTCCCTCACACACTCTTCTGCCACAGTTGGAGAGGGTGAATAATTCACAAACGACTCGCCATAAAGATAAAGCCCCCCCCAACCCCCCTTATGCAATAAACCAGGGACTCACACTCACCACCCAGAAAAGAAAAAAAAAAACGGATTCTGTTAAAAAACACTGCTGATAAATTTATAAGAACATACTGCAAAGCTAACTCTATAAATGTTTTAGTAAAATGGCATCGCGGTTGTTGTATGGAAAGAAGAAAAGGGGGGAAAAAGCCCAGTGGTGTGGTGAGCGTCCAGCAGAGAGATTTATTTGTACAAGACTGTGGAAAAAAAATGTTTTTACTACAGTCTAGGATACAATATTATTCTTGTACTCCATTTGTAATCTACTTCACCCAGCAACAAATTGCAAAAGTCGGATTATTTTTTCTTTCCAGACTGTATTTATGAGGTCCTAAATATTTGAGGGTAGATGGAAAAAGTAGAAATTTTCCAAGTGTAACTGGCCCTATCAGCAGAGATAAATGGCAGCGGCAAAGGGCTGAGTGATTTTCTCAAATGTGATGTTTGAGGCCGAAAGTTTCTCCATAAACTGCAATAGTAACCTCAGCTGCTAAATATGTCCAGTTTAATGAATAAATCACAATCTAAGTGTATTTAGCAATGAATCAATCTATGAATGAACGACTTGATTCGAAATGGAGCTGTGGAGGACAAATCATTTTGTTTTGAATAACATTTTTTTTTTTTTTTAAAAAGGGTCAAATTTAGGCTTTCGAGAATAAATGATTAGGAGGCAGCTGCCTGCAGCTCTAATCGGAAACTCCATCTGACGATGAATTTCCTGTTATTTTTAAACGGACGTTTACCAGCAACACTGTTATCTCATGCATCCTCAGTGTTGCGCGGGGTTTCCTCTCGTTCCTGCTCGGTCCTCATCGTTCCCCAGAGGGGGACTGCAGTCGTCCAACTCCCATGTTGCTCCCTGAGAACAGACAACTCTCTTATCTGTAAACCGTGTCTCAAAAATTGCTTCCGACCTCCTCTGGTTCCCAGGCATCTCACATCTAAGTAGTATCAAGCATCTACATAAGAATTCTCTTTTCAGTCATTGATAAAAAAGAGCACAGGTCTTATGAGGAAACGTCAACGTTTCCACAGGCCACGACATCGATAGTTTGACTGAAAGAGTGAGTGCTGTGAGGTTACGCTTAACACGAGAGAATAGAGATGATTCTGTATTTAAAGCATCATATCTAAATGTGGTCCAATATTTGCACATATTTGTTCAGCAGTCTGTAGCAACAACAAATGTAATTTCAGAAGTCAAAGATGCATAGGATCACTTTGGCAGAGAAACCACAAAACGACTGATTTCCCAGGAGCACTTGCACCAACAGTAGCAGTACCAGACAACATGGAACTCGGGTTTTTCTGAAATCCGACGAGAAAATCTCTAAACTATTTAGTTCTGTTGAGATAAATATCTGTTGGTCAATATTCATAGAAATACAGAGATGGAATATTAACTGATGATGCATATCTTACTGCTATAAAATAAATGTTTCTCCCACACAATGGGTTCTTGCCGTAAAGTCAAAGGTGACAGTTTGTCAGGACTCTCAGGCTTTGGGCCGGAAAAGGTTTGCCAGGTTAATCCTGGAGGACTGATGGCTTCGTGCTCTGTAGCACCAACCGCCGCTGGGGAAGCTTCTACCTGTAACCCCTGAATCACAAATAGCAGGATTGGAGTTTTTGGGTGAGGAATGCCGGCCACATCGCACCACTTGGCCAGAAACATGATTAATGCGAGGGGAGGTGATTGTGCAACAAACTGAATTTCCTTTGGAAATCCCAGAGTAACCTGCAGAGGTTGTTCCAAGGCAACGTCAGGTCTGCTTCCAGGTTCGGTGCGGCAGCCCTGGTGGCTGTTACAGCCCTGCAGGGCAGCTAAAGGTTCATGTTGTTGCACGAGGTTGACAGAGCAGTAAAGCTCTGAGCCCCTCACCGCACAGCAGCCATTACTCTAAATCACCCCCCCTCTTCCTCCTCCTCTTTCTTCTTCTGACCTCCGCCAGCATCCACTGACCTGGAAAATATCTGGCGAGTCCGAGCCTCAGAGAGCGGCGCTGGCCCTCGCTTGGCCCCGCAAACAGCAGAAAATATTGAGCCAATTACAAGATTATTATCTGGCGGCAGTGGCAGGGGAGCGCTGTGGGAGTGTATTTATGCCTGCCTGGGCTCCCTGCTGGAGAGGGAAAAATGAATCAAAGGCGTGCGGGGGAGAGAAGTGGACAGCACTCATGCCCACTCGCTACTATGTCTTTACAACTCCAGTCAATTGACAGACTGTGGGCTCCGATCCAAAGCCTTTCTGAAAAGGTTCAGGATGGCACTATTTGGAGCGGATTGCTTTCTTTCTTTTTTTTACATTTCGAATCCTTATGTCACAATGTCATGACTCTATAAATGAGACCTTATGGTGCTTTTTTTTTTTTTGCATTTATATAACAGGCAGACATGAGTCACGGCTTGTACACGAGTTGCCCCTCATCACAGAGTGGTTTGCTTTATAGAGAAGTCTACAAAGGACGTATTGAGTGATGTAGTGCACGTTGCTGTGAACGCTGGATTTGGTCATCAAAAGGGGGAAAAGAGTCGACCCAAAGAGTCCTGGCTTCCTTTTCCAGCTAGTTAATTCCATATGAGCAGAATGACGCACCATTACAACATGTGTTATGTTCTGTCATGAACACCAGCTGTTTGTTTGTTATTTTCCAAACTTTGTATCAATCTCTCATATGTTTTTTTCCTTTTGGATTTCAGTGACTTGCCATCTCATTTAGAGACTGGCTTAGTGCTTCGTTTCGTGTATCGTTTCAGAAGGGGATTCCGACGCCCATGTTTCGTGTATCAGTGTGTTCAGGGAGTTGTGTTTTTGCAGCACAATGGAGACATCAAAGCAAAACACCGAACGGCAGTAAATTTCAAGCTCTTGGATGGTTTGTCATCTGTTACATCACCTACCCTGCCAATAAAGTTTCATTAGAGAGGGCTGCATGCGTCTGCTGCAGAATGGAAAGAACAGTCGGCTGTAGCTCACTTGCTGCGGAGCCAAATCTTCCTTGTGTATTTGCCCAACGTAAGAATGAAAATACTTTCCTTCTATAATGTTAGTGTGCTGTGGTGCTGGAATAATTAAAAATTGATTGACAATTGGGTTGCAGTTAAGTCTTGTAAATGTCAAACATAAACTAATTGCAGACCCAGACATTCAAGAATTTGCTGTTTTCAGGAGTTTTCATGGAGGAAAAAAAAAGCTAAAGATTCAAAGGTAATTTGAGAAAAAGTCAAGTCTGTGAAATACTGTCAACCTGACAAATAAGGCAATGCAACAGGACCCAAGCTGACCCAATAAGACGGCATAATTGGGATCTGGCATGGCTCACTTGTCTTAGCGAGAACTGTTTTGCTTCTCTCTGCTAAATTTCATTGTAAATTGAATGTGCGAGCACATGCTGGCACGCCTGCATGCTAATAATGTTAAACGTGGCAAGTATATCTGCACGAAGCCACCTGTGCAGGCGCCTCGAGGGCAGTGTTTAGCTATAAAGCTAAATCTGACAGTGCATTTGCATGGTGATCTAATGTAATTATGAGAACCATGGAGAGAACGAGCATGTCCAGTTAAATTACACTCGTTATCTCTTAAAGATAGTATCGAATTTACTTCATTTTCAATTCCATCTCTAAAAAGCTGGAAAAATAAATCCTCCTTGACCTTACAGACGCTCTGTTTTCATCCGACTGCACTTCACTGTACAACCACTATCCAAATGTACATCAGCCTGAATACAGGAACACTTCATGACTCCCATGCAGCCAAACACAGCAGGCTTTATCTTGCTAACCTCGCTGACCCTTAATCCGGCCCCCGGAGTGCCCTCCGACGACCGACACCAGTGCACTGTCCACACACTCCTCTTGCAGGGCGCCATCAAATATGGATGCTTCCTTTAGCACAGACTCATTTCTTTTTCATAACACAATAATGTTCTCATTTGTGTCAAGAAGTCACAGGAGGCTCAAACACACACACACACACACACACACACACCTGATGGTTTCCAATCAGCGTGTCGCCAGTGTCGGCAGGAAGTTGCTCAGGAAGCTGCCTACCAACGTCTGCGATTGTCCATTAGTCAATAATTAGGCTCCATGTTCCTGACGCAGCTCCAGAGCCACTGGGTCCCCAGATGCCACTGGTTTGACCTACGTTTATTTTAAAGCACCATTATACTCTCACTCCGGACTCCTCTCCGCGCACTGGAGCGGATCTAATGCCTGAGCAGACAAGCCTCGCCCCTGCTCCTCTTTAAACGGATGTAAGGGAGGTCAGGGAACGCACACGAGGGAATCAGTAAGGTCACTGATGCCAGCAGATGTCAAGACATCAGCTCACCTGCGCTATCGACCATTTCCTGCTTGTCCATGGCATGCTGACCTTGTGATCTGGATGTGTTGTGACATTGGCCCTGAAGGTATTGACCTGTGGCTTTTGGATCTATTTCACAGCGGTGCTTAAAGCTGGGCTCGCAGCACAGAGACACCTACATGCCTGAATATCAATAACGGTGGTTAATACCGGCAGTAGTTGCGGTTCATTTACGGTTCTGTCCTACGAACAGTCTCATGCAAAAGTGTCTGGTTATGCGGACTCCTTTTGAGAGGTTAGAAATCAGAGTGTTGGCTGTGGACTTTTCTCTCAAGGAAAATTACACTCGTAGTTTCAGGAAATAGCCAAGAATGACACATTTCTGAATGCTGTGGCAGCCGGCGGCCGTAAATATGAGATTTGTCCATCTGGAGCGAGTGGGGAGCAGGTCAAGGTAGAGCCGGGGTCCCTTGTTGCCTTCTCCTTAGATGTCATCCATCATTGTTGATCCACTGTAACCTTGAGAAGTGATGAAAATGACTCGCTCAGTCAGACAGGATGGCTGCTGGTTTGAAAACAAATGGCTCTGCGCACCAAGTAGCTCCCATCGGAGGGAGTTTTGATTTACCTGCTAACGTTTCAGGTATTCACCATAAGTCTTTCAGCGATGTCATCCTCATAACAGGTGGAGGTTCAGCTCCTCTGACCACTACACCAGATTTGTTTTCGTGCTGAACCACTATAGTGTCAAACCTTTATTTTTTACAGGCCCTGATTAGCCTTTTCTGTTGTGTTCTGATCAATACAATCTGCATGCGCGATTACATGTTTTTCTCCAGCACCAATCGTGAATTTGGAAAACGTTAGCGGTGAGATGTGCTCAGTTGAAAGTGTTGTGTTGTGTGTGCCAGTAGTAGTGTTTCAGACAATGACTGGTGACTAATGTGAGTAATTGGAGCAGCATGAATGAAAATGACAAATGAGATTGACAGTGACTATTCAGAGCCCGATTCAAGGCTGCCAAAAGCAATGATAAACACATGTACTGTAGCATTGCTAATGCAGACACCAGCCTGTTCAGGAGGTCTCAGCTTATGTTTTTTCTGCTCTTCCAGACAAAGAATTACTCGGCGTCTTTCCTTCTGACTAATATGTCTTATGTTGACACATCATGGCAACCTATGCAGGACTTGACACAAGATTCGTCCATATTGTCTCAGGTTTTGGGCCGATGTCTTCAGCAATTACGACAATTTCTCGTACTCAGGGGAGCTTGAAGTCTGATGGGCACCACTGCATCGTCTCAATGGCAGCAAAGGGAACCTCCAAACTGTGACATAAACCAGTTTAGTCCACACAGCTTTCTTGCCATCCATCTTCACAGCTGCGCCCTCTCCAAGGTTGTCAACCATGACGACTCTACGCCCTCTGTCTGGCTTTCATTCTCGTGCTGCTCCCTTGAAGAAGTTGCCATCGCCGCCGGGCGCCACCGCGACAAAGCGTTTTTTAAACAGCACGCCCCTCGGTCTCCCTCGGAAGCCCCTCCCTCCCTCGTTAACGGCCCATGTAGTTCTGTCGCAGGCGGCAAACCGCACCCGCCGAGGGAGCTGCCGGGCCACTTTGTCAGCGCCGGGCCTCACTTTGAGCAGCAGCAGCCGAGCAGATGAATAATTGACGCCTGCATTCTGTACTTTGGTGAATTTTAAAGCTGTATTCTGCAGAGGCTCTAAATGGCAGCAGGAGGGCATGTTAATCATTCATGGGTTGCTTTTACCCGCTTTGCTTAAGGTCACTGTCCTCAAGGCGGCTTGGCAGAGGGAAAGTAGAGAAAGAGGAGTGGAGGGGTTGCACGGCCAAATGGATTAGCTCCTTATCCATCTCTTTTGTTAGTCGGTCACCAAAAAGACTGGAGCATCTCGCCAAACTGAACCGTTGCATATATTAGTTGGGGTTTTCAGATACTTTCATCACTTCATGTGAGTGAGGTGAGCGTTTTCTCACTCTTTGAGTCTTTGATTTGTGCGTTTGATGTGAGCACAAGTTGGAATGTTTACCTGCAACATTTCAAAGTGTTTTCTAATAAGAGCACAAAGTCTCACAGGAGTTTTCTTACCCTTGTCCATCGCTCACTGAAAAAAGGAGTAAAAAGCAGGAGTCTGATGCTGAAAGGGTCTTTCCATTGAATTATCAATATTTCATAAGCAGCACCACATCGGGATTGACATTCTTCTTTTCACGGGAGATGATAGCGAGGAATATCCCCTTTCAAATGGACCCTGGGGAGCGGACCCTCTTGATTTCATAAGCCCTCAGGCTGCATTAAGGAACACACAAGAACATCCTTCCATCTTGTCCCAGCTTTGCTCGGTGCCAAAACTGCAAATCAATATTTTGGTCGCGCCGGTTGGCAGCTAATTGAGCTCGGAGGGAGAAAAAAGAGACAGCTGATAAAGATCAAATAAATAAACTGCAGCTAACAAACCGTTTCCAGTGTTATTCTTCAGTGATTAAAGTCTAAATATTTGATGATGGGGTTCATCCAACTTGTAGTGTTTGTTGTAATAAGAGCAGCTGTTGATGTGTTGATAGTCGGCTTCTGTCAGAATTGCTGCACACTTCCGCAACTGCGGCCATGTTTTGGACAAGCACTCAGAAGAAGGGCTAATTTGGCCTCTGATGGAGCTCCTTTAGGGAATATTTTTAATTTAAAGATGTAAACACAGACTCTAAGATACGCTACATTTGCTCTGAGCTGTGATTTTAGCGACATGAATGCGCTTGATAAATACAGTAATTTTGACCTTGTGTTTCTTTTCTTTCTCTCTTTCTTTTGCAGGGAGTTGATGCCCAAGACCCTGGAGGGTCAGATCACCATGGAGAAGACCCCCAGCTACTTTGTGACCAAAGAGGCTCCAGCCCGCATCTCCGCCATGTCCCGGGACACCAAGCTGATTGTGGTGGTGAGGGACCCCGTCACCAGGGCCATCTCGGACTACACGCAGACTCTGTCCAAGAAGCCCGACATTCCCTCTTTCGAGAGCCTGACCTTCAAAAACAGGACTACGGGGCTCATCGACACGTCGTGGAGCGCCATCCAGATCGGCATCTACGCCAAGCACCTGGACAACTGGCTGCAGTACTTCCCCATGGAGCAGATCCTGTTTGTGAGCGGCGAGCGGCTCATCAGCGACCCGGCCGGCGAGCTGGGACGCGTGCAAGACTTCCTGGGGCTCAAGAGGATCATCACCGACAAACACTTCTACTTCAACCAGACCAAGGGGTTCCCCTGCCTCAAGAAGGCCGAGGGCAGCAGCAAGCCCCACTGCCTGGGCAAAACCAAAGGCCGGACCCACCCCAACATCCACCCCGAGGTGGTGCAGAGGCTGCGCGACTTCTACAGGCCTTTCAACATGAAGTTCTACCAGATGACAGGGCGCTTTTTTGGCTGGGACGACTGAATACGTGTGCTTTTATTTGTATCACTGAGGACTGGCAGAGACTTTGTGGAATATCAAGGCCACCGTGTGGGGGAAATGATTCTAAGGAGGTGGTAATGCTTAGAGAACATTAGAGTATTAAATGAATAATAAATGTAAGATTATTATAAGAATAATAACAATTATAATGATAATAAACACACATCGTGAACAAAGAGAAATAATTTAGATGCTTCCATATTTAATGATATATGAAAAGATTAGTCCAAACTTTGAGCTACAATTAAATCACTTTGCAAGCTGAAAGAGAATTGCAGTGAATATTTTATTTACATTTTTCAAGACAAATACTTTTATTTTATTTTGATGATTTAGTTTTGGGCTACTCTCAGAATAATGCTGTATTTTTTTATGTAGAAAGTACTGACTTACTGGCTTTAATAATGTTCTTTACTCGATGATCATCACTAAATTATAATAATTTAAACTGTTTCAATCCCTCAAATTATACCCACAATTGCACCACCAACACCGGCCCTTCGACTAAGAGAAGCCTCAGCAGCTCGAACCCTCGCTGATGTGCAGCCGTGACAGCAGAGAAAAAGGCCCAATCTGCCCTCAGTGACTGCTCAGATATGCAATATTACATTTTCCATCATCAGAGCTGCCTCTAATCCACAGTCACCGACATGTTTCGTCCAAGAAAGGAAGTTGTTGAAGGATTTGCTTTCTATCTTCCTGCACTACAAGGATGTTATTTTATTTTTGTCTGTTAGGATGTCTCGGGCAGTGACACAGACGTTATTGTATGCAGTGCTTTTTTAAAGAAGTTGGGTGGAATCACCTCGTGTTGATAAAAAGCCTTCTCTGAGTGATTTAATGCCATATTTCAAACATTCATAGCTGCTTTCAAATTTTAACATTTTTCTAGCAAAAAGACTATGAAAAGATAAAAATATATGTATTTTTGAAATGTATTTATTCAAGAGGTACACACACACAGTATGTATGTATTTCGAGTACTTCCTCATCGTGCTCGTCCTGCCTCCCAAGGTTTGTTTATATCATTCTGTCACACGACACCTCGTCATCCTTCTCTCGATTTACGGTCAGTCGTCATTCACTGGCCGAGTGTGGGAACACTTTCCAGTTGAAGCACTGTGACTTTGTTATTTTTTCGGCTCATTTTCCAGCCTCAGCAAATGAAGTTAGCGGCAAAGATAGCACTCGCTGTTATTGGAGCCACAGCGACTCCAGCGGCGGGCAGGGACCTTCCCAAACTGTGACTCACATTTCCAAGACATGCCTCCCCTTGAATTGAATACACTTGATGTCACTGGCCTTCATGCCTCCAGGCGACTCGTGTGTGCGTGTGTGGAAGTCCTTTGAAAACCCAGGGAGAACAATGGCTGAGTTGTGTTCCTAATTTCTGCCTAACTCGTATTGTGAGCTAATTTTTGAAAGCAGATGTGCATCGAAAGACACACAATCAGTGTCTTTCTGGGAAGGGATTGTGTTACGATCAAACTGTGCTGTTCAGACTGTTGACATTTTTAAAGCAGCCCTTGAATAAAAGATGTTAAATGTAAATATTTGCTCCGTCCTGTACTTTGAAAGCAGTGGCTACGAGTGAAATGGGAGCACACAGTTTAATGGGGCAGCAGATCCATGAGTGGGCATGAAACCATTACAGTGCTGCTACATCAAACAAGAGTGCTGCTCTGCTATCGCCACTGTTACACACTCACATTCTGCGTCGGGTTATCTCTGCCCACCCTGCCGGGCAGAGTGTCACAGGAGCCATTCAGGATGTTAAAAGGGGTCCGAAGTCTGCAAGTTTTATTTTTAGTCTCCTGGCAGCTCCTGTGCGACTCCAAGACGCAATGGCAACAATTGAGTCGACCTGCAGTTAGAATTCACCTACATACCTCAGGTCATTTCATTTTACATGGGTAAAATACGGACTGCATCCATTTATAGGGAAGTGATGTGGACATTTTTTTGGAACAAGTATTGGTTTCGGCACGCATTGCCGAAAAACAGGTGTGTATTTGTTATTATTATTATTAGCTGCAGCAGTATTAGTAGTTAGTATTATTATCATCATCATCATCATTATTCTTATTATTCTTCTTATGTTATTATTAATATTAATAATAATAATAATACTAATGCACATTTGTGTCTTATTTTATACATATAAAAGGAAGATACTTTATAATGCCATATCAAAAATGATGATGTCATTTTATTTTGAACCAGCATCCGCCACCTTGCACTCCAGATTCCAGCAGGGAAATTAAAGTTGCTCTTGCAACTTCTGATCTTCACACACAGGAAATACAGCAACTCCAAACTGGGAGAATTTCTGCAGCTGGATGCACAGATGAAAAGGTGGGTGGGGGGGGCACTTATTTTGTACACCAGAAATGATAATTACTTCTCCTAAATGTCAAATAAATTCTGCTGGAAGCAACTACCAGGAAGAGCAACATGGTGAGTAACACGGCAACACTGATCGTAACAAAGAGGAGAAGCATCTTTGCTACACGTCTCTGCATAGAAACACGTTTAAATGTTTTATGAAAAGCTTCACAGATACAAATCTTGAAAGAATTTCAGTTTGCTCAGTGCTAATTCAATCGTGGTGACCTGTTTACGTAAAGCTGTCTCCTCCACTTTTCTCTCCCTCCATCTCCTCGACCGCACCTGTATGTTTTTCTTCGCTGGAGGAATCCGAGCGCCTTCCTCCCTCCGTCTGCCGGCTGATTTGGAAAAATTAGACTAACAGGCGCTGAGCGGAGGAGCCGCTGCGAGGAGGCGGCGACCTGTTGAAAATCAGCAGCTTTTTCATGCCCATCGAGGCGATGTTGTGATTTTAGCAGCCTACGTTACAAGGCGGTCGAGGGGGGGGGGGCATTTGTTGACTTGTCCAATTTGCTTGTTATTCCTTCCCGAGTGGGTCACAGGGGCTTCTTCGGCGACGGTTTCCTCCGAGTAATAAACACAGACATCTTCTCGCTCAATCCTCGTAGCATGAAAGCGAAAATGGGAGCAGCAACATCTGCTGGGAGACGGCGCAGAGACCACCCCTGTCACGCAGCATTCAGCTCAATATCGATGGCACGGACCTGGAGAGAGCGTATTGAAAAACAGCTGACCACATGCGGCGGGTTCTCCCGGGGCGGGGCGGCCGCGCGTGGAAAGACAGGCATTTCTGGTAGCCCCTGAAATCCCTTTGATCCACTTCTTCTTTCTTCGTATATTTACAGTTTGAAGCTGGTTTTAACTCTTTTCGTGAGCGGATTTCCACCAGCGCCGGCACCTGCGAGGAGCCACCTGCGCACAATTAACCTGCGTCCGTCGGCCTTTAACTCCAACTAAGCCGCCGACCGTCCGGGCGGCTGCTCCGCACACGCTACCAGAGGTTTGCACGCACGGGCGTCGAGCAGGCAGCATGAAAGCAGCCGCCATCGCTTTGGAAAAACAGCGCTCCAGGTCGTGCTGGTGTGTGTGTCGAAACGCCCAGAGGAAGCATGTGAAACGATGGAGTGAGGGGATGAGAGAGATGGCTTCGAAGAGGGAGGAGAAGCCAAGGAGAGCGTTCCACAATCCCAATATTTGCATGCGAGCACACATCTCCAGCCATGGCGGCGTGTTGTGTCGCATACATGAAGGGGCGGGCGGGGGGGGGGCGCGCACACACACACTGACCCGCGCAGACGCCACCCAGCTCTGCCCTGCGGACGGACATGGAGAGGATCAGACCTCTGTTTTCTCTGGATCCCACAAGAGAAGCCCTTAATCCCCGGCCTGCTCTGAACAAATATCTCCGGCAGGCTCGTTCCGCACACCGCCGTAATCAAAACCGCATGGTGAGGGGGGGCCGGGGGGGGCGGGGGGGGGGCGAGC
>CAESWR010000429.1:34350-44652 GCA_903171835.1 Mullus surmuletus | reverse complement strand
GAGAATAGACATGATGGTTCCTCAGTGCGTGCAATCAAGGCTGAGGCCGCACATAACGCAGGAGGACGGCGTATGTGGGACAAATTAAACAGGCTTTATGCTCCGGGTTTTAAAGCATGGCCTCTTCAGCTCACCAAGGAAATTGAGTTTGCGACCGAAAAAATGCACTTTCCTCTTAACCCCCCCTGACCGGCCGTCACAGACACACAAACTTTCCCTTTGAAGGCTAAACGGGCAGAAACGAGGGAGGATTGGCTGTTCTGGGGAGTTATGGAAGCCCTGATCCTATTACCCGCCCCCCTGAAAAATGTGTCTGCCTGCCCCAGGAGCTTTTAACCTTTCGCTGCTCTGCACTTTGATTTGCGGGGGCCGGCCCCTTCATTCTGCATGTGTGTGTGTGTGTGTGTCGCCTTGGCTCAATACTACACTGGACAGAGGAAAATGTGGAGCCAGTGCATTTTGGCCAGTAGGTAAGTCGCTGCCTCCATGTGAGTGCCCCCCCCCCCACAATCCGGAAATAAGGAAGGGAAAAGTGTATCAATACTCTAGTTATTTTTTCAAACTTGTAAACCAACTGAAATGCTTAATTTCATTTAATTTGTACGTCCTCATTCCATAACGTGCGCTGTATTTTTTTCTGTTACCACTGAACTCTTTGCGCGTTTTGAGGCCACGTTTCATAAAGTGCCGAGTGCAAAAGGATGCAGAGCTCCGTGTCGACACGACGTGAGGTCTCCGCTCCCAACGCAGACGCGGGATTCTCTCATATATTCATGAGAGAGGACAATTACGCGCAGCGATGCCAACAAACTGGCAGGCATGTTTATTTGATAAGATCTCGAAGAGGCTCATTTCACAAGGAGGCGAGTGTTTCCAAACAAAGATGCCGTGTCGGTCGGGAGGCCGGCGCACAGCGGGGACACGCTGCCGGAAACGAGCGGGGGGATGCAGGGGCAAAATATGACGACATTTCTCTTCAAAGTTCTTCCGTCTCCAACCCTGAGTTCCATGAGACGAGTTCCAAACAGAGCAGAACGTCGGCTGACACGAGGTGCGAGTGTTTTTGTGACATCATGCAGTCGACATCGACTTGTGTGGCAGCTTCGTAACTCACCTCTGCTAACGTGTTGGCTCAAATACCGCAGAGAAGCTCTGAAAACAGGCATTAAAGTCGCCTAAATCCCCCAAGTAGCCGTGTGCTTAGCATGCTCTCTGAAAGGTATCCAAGCGTTTATGTGAAACCTAAGCGCGTCTTGATCAAAGGCTTTCAGAAGACTGCGAGGTGAATGAGGAGCCTTGTAGAATTCTCCCTTGATTACTTTTTTCCTCCCTGCATCGAGGGCAGAGACTGTGTGCCTGTGTGTGTGTTTAGTGTCTCGAAAGACAGGAATCTTTCACCGAGGAGAGCGGATTAACACATCAAATCCGGCCCTTCAATCAATGGGGAGGTAATGGAGCGATAGAAAATATCTGCACTCTGCCCGCCTGCTCCTCAGATTTAAGCAGCTTTCTGTTTCACACACGCCAATTTACACAAGATTAACGAATGAAACAACACTTCCTTTTTTTTTTTTTTTAATCAAAAATTCAAGATAAATGTTGCGAAAAAATAACAACGGGAGGTAATATTTTAGACTGACATTGTAGTAGAGAGTTTATATAGTTTTTTCAACATGGGATCCAGGGGTGCAAGTTGTGATTCGTTTGTTCCTGATGAGATCTTTGTAATGATTTACTCACAGATCAGATGTCGTGTCTGAAAACAACTTTGCCGGATCTTTCAGCATCAGAAGCTTCCGATGGGGATCGGTTCCCAACTGAGAGGAAACATCCTGATCACAGTTGTCAGAAAAGTCTGAAGCCTGCGCGCCTCCAGACAGTAGCTGCAGCACAGTGAGTTGATGTTTGCTAAAACTTGACATCTGACCTGGTCCTGCGGGCTCGTGACCCCCTCGCTGACCCAGCAACAAACCAATTTGTCCACAGTGACCTTTCAGGTCTGAAGCAGACTCCTCATGCTCGATAACAGAACTTTGTCGGTTCTAGAAGGAGGGTCTAAACGAGAAGCGCTGGCCCATAAATACTAATGTCTCCATTTTATACATTTGATCCAAAAAGTTCATGTGGTGTTTAGCATTAAGCTGCTGCTGCACTTTCCATCACAACGTTCTTTACCAACACACTCATACTTTTTTTTGTTTTTTCTTCATGAAACATTCCCTATATCCTTTTCTTAAAATGTGATTATAAGACGGATTACATCCAGCGGAGCTTTGGCCGATGGGGATTTCCAGAGTTTACAGAGGGATCAAAGCGTGGCGGTGGATAGGCCACATTTTCAAGTTGTCAGACTCGACATTTGACATCTTACCATTTTCCCAACTGGTTTTAACTTGTGATGACTTGAAGCATGTCAGATTGTGTTATTCATAAACTCTCAGAGGCCTCACTGGCCAATCAGAGGCAGAGGTAGGAGAGAACTTTTGGTGTTATGACTCGTAAGTGCACAAAAAACTCCTGATTGGCTCGTATCATCGATTGGGGGCAGGACCGCAGAATCAGCATGATGCCTGTTAGACAGAACAACAATAGAATAGAATCCTTCTATTGCCCCAACATTGGGGAAATGATGGTGTCCCAGCAGCATGTACAGATAAAAAGTGCAGAAACTTTTTATTGTACTTTTCTATTGACATTAGCACCAGATTTATGTGCAATTTTAAAAAAATCTATGGATTTATTTCATTTTTGTGTCGGTGAGAGATCTGATCCCCGAGTGGCACCGAGCAGAAGCCGGACCTGTGATTGGCACGTGTAGTTAACGAGCGAACGCGGGTCCTGCGGCGAGTCCACAATCCGCCTCCTCAAAACCCCAGCGTGGCTCCAGCTGTGGAAACACTTTTCTCCGCAGTCGCTCCACGTCTCCTCTGACATAACATATTAGCAGCACCCTCTTTATGTCTCCATGTCATGCATGACAGCAAGAGAAAGTGCCGTTAAGGTGGTGCGAGGAGAGCGTCGATGATTTAAAGTTCCTCTCTCCCAGCCTCACTTCATCAGCTCCATAGCAGCACTTACTTCCTCTTTCCACCGTCTTCCTCCCTCTTGTCCCAAAAGAGATATTGCCAATATAAGCACAAATCACTCCTATCCATCTTGCACCTCTCACTTTTCCCCCCCAAACTCAAATGCCAGAGCAGCAGAGCGTGGCATCGCTTATGGCCGGAGAGATCAATGGTGGTTCGCTCGCATAAAATACACCAACTACATCATTCGCAGTCGTGCAGAAGAAGTTTGATCGTTACGGCGAAGGTTTTCGAGCAAATGATTTCACGTCTTTGATTTGGTGGTCAAGCTGGACGCGATTCAAACGGCATAAATCACGGAAATATGGAACTTTCAGGGCCACTCGCACGGTGCCCGGCGCCTCCTTGGCACGAGGCACAGCTTTTCTTCCTCGTGGCCCGATGGCAGATGGAGAGCGCCTGCATTAACGCTGATGACACTGTGATTCTCTGAGGCCTCGTTCGTCTCTTTTCAAGCGCCAGCCGACAAAAGCAGCATTTCAAAATTGTCAAAGCTGCAGAGGGGACTGTGCGAAAACGCGATAAGACAAAACAAGAGTGCCGAGGCGCGGCGGCACAGAGGAGACTGCGGTAGGTGGGAAGGCAGACGCTGCTGGCCCGAGTGTATCATGTTGATGTCGAAATGCAATGATTTAAATTGAAGGTGCCTTCAGGTTAATTAAACACTGGGAGAAAAGTGCCTCCTATTTGGAATTTGGAAGCGTCACCTTTCCGGAATAAAAGGACTCCTCTTGAAGTTCTCGACAAATGAGTCAAATTGCTCAAAAGTTGTGGGAGTGAACACATGGATGAGGAGGTCACGGGGAGGCGAGAGGAGCATTAAGAGACATTAAAAAGGTGCAGTTTGGAGTGGATGGAGACGAGCCGGAGCAGGCCGAGAGGCCGGACCCTGGCAGCGCCGCGCAATCCATTTGTTCATGGCACGGAGCGTTAATGGTTGAGCAGCTCCGAGCCAAGAAACATAAGGGACCGCTTTAATCAAAGCCCGCGTGCATTACCTCCGCCGATCCAGGCAAACGTTTGCAGAGGGCGGCCAGGAGGTGAGCGGAAGCCAGCCTGGTCTCCCGAGCGAGGGGGGCGCTACTCTGAAAACAAGCTGGACCCCCCGCCCCAAAGCCGGGGCCACGAGGAGCGTGTGCGGTATCAGGGTGGTGGCAGGCGAGAGGGGTTTGAGGTGGGATTAGAATCGTCAGTAGACTGCAGTGTGGCTGATCCTGTCAGGGCGGCGTTGGGGGGTTAAAGACCAGGAAATCAGTTTGAGAACACACACACACACACACACACACACGCATGCTCTGACTTAATGCGGTGCAAGTGCCGGCTCTTCCAGACTTTCCTCTGGTGGCTGATGAGGTGTCTTAGCTGATTAATGCCACACACAGAACTTTGGAGGTCATTTCCAAGACTTTAATTAGGCCAGGCACTAACTAAATCACACTTGCACAATTGAGTTCTCAGTCGAGTATCTTCAATTAGGCTCAGTCGAAGGCCAGGAAACCTGATTACCGTGTTTACTCGAGGAGCAGTCCCAAATTTAAAGGTCAAGGGGTAATAATGGAATATCGGTTACCTACTGTAGATCCAGGAGATTCGGACTGAATTAAAACTTATGCTGGCTCTTTACAGTAGCTTTATGTACAGCAGTTGTTTGGGAGACCCATGTAAAGGCCACACACGTCCCAAATCAGATTAACGAGCCAAATTCTGAGCAATTTGACCAACTCCACAGAGAGGTTGATCCCATTACAGCAGCGACAACCCCCTCCTCATCCATGAAAAACCTCCAGGAACTGGCTTTTTATGGCCTCTAATTAATTGACCATCAAACCAACCCACCGGCACATCTGCGACAAGTTATCTTATTTGCTGATTCATAGCTCTTCCTGTTTGCAGAGAACCGCGAAAAAAAAAAAGGAAAAACTGGCTCTTATGTCCAATGACGTCAGAGAACAGAGGTGAGGGTTCTGTTAACGTTGTGAGGCCGGCAGTGGAAACACACGGAGCTCTCGGCCTTAACTGATTCTGATCAGTTGCAGTATTGTTTTATTTTAATGGTAGAACACTTGCCCTGACCAGCGTTGAATGAAATAATCTCTGAGTAGTTTGGATTTTTTGACATGAAGCTGTATGAGATCGTCCCCATCCGTGTGGTTCATCAGCACTGACTTTTCCCCCACTGAGATCTGTGAGCCGAGTTCCGGTCCGGTTTCGTTGTTGCGGAAAATAGTTCCCTGTAGTTGCTGCGGTCACATGGATAAAGCGTTTTGCTGCGATCAAAAGAGGAATCCATTGGCTTCACGAATTCTTGGCCACAACAAAGTGCGACATCGTAATCACCCGGCACTATTTTCCCTCCCTGCGTATCACTGCGCCACCATCATCTGTTTCTACCTCCTTCCTCCAGGTGATGGAAAGGAGCACGCTGTTATTTGAAGAGAGGGAAAATAGTGCTGTGATTGCGAGGACCGGAACAAATAATCCGAACTATCCCTTTAAAACCCTGAGGATTTTTACCTTTGCAAACATCCGTGGATTAAAGCTGATATAAAGGCACGGCGTTGCCTCCATGACTCGCTGCTGCTCTTTAGAGTCACATCTGACCTGAGCGGCAGGATGAAAATAGGGACTTTCTGAACTCGCAGCAAAGTTTCGATCAACCAAATTCTTCAACGTACATTCTTTAATTGAAGGTAAAGACGCTTTAACCGTCACTCCGCCGGGACCACCGGAACTTTCACTGCGACACATGTAAGAGGGAATTGGATGGAGGCTGACAGCTAATTGATGTCAGGAAGCAGTGGAAAGAAAATGAGCAATTAGAGGCCGTCTCCCTGGTGACCGCTGCCACTGATGGGCTGAGCCGACTGAGGGATGAACGCCGCCGCCCAAACACATCGAAGCGGGAGGGTGGTGAGGTCGGCCCTAGTTTCTCCCGACGCCACCGTCTTTTTGTTTTCTGCTCCCAACATTATACAAGCGTATTCCCCTTGTTTAATCCCACTCCCCCCACGCACGCTTCAATCCATCCTCCTCCGTCACTTAACGCATACGCCCCGAAGTATCTGGCTAATGTTTTAAACGTTGAGTTAAATACCCGCACTCTCAGCGAAGCAGTTGCTCTCGGGAAAAAGACATTCATTATTCACACGGCAGAGGAGGCAAAGGAGCGGCAGACGACAACACATTAGTCCAATCGCCGGGGATGTTTCGTCTTGTTGAGAAGCTGCGTTTCATAATGCACGGGATGTTGTAGAGAAAGAGAGAGAGGGAGCGAGCGTGTGGAATGTGCTTTCAAAGGAGGCTGTGATGGATAAAGGTGAAGAGAAAATAAACCGCAGAGCTCCGAAGGACCACGGAAAGCAAAAGATGCAGATTGAGGGGAAACGTGGGCAGGATGACGGACAGCTCGAGCTTCTCCGCTCGTGTAAATAATCAAACCAGCCGGCCGTCTTTCAATGCAACAGGGCTGATTTACGCCCCATGTGGGATCTCACCAAAGGTCACTATATGCCGACCTTTGGCGGCAAAGGAGGGATCCCAGTGCAGGCGTGAGCGACGCTCAGGTTGAAAACAAACGGGTGTGTTACGGTCGTGAGAAATATGATGACATAAAGAAAGCCAAACAACGCCGTGACAAACGCTCTTGTAACTTGTTATCGCGTCGCCTCCAGTTGCAGCTTAACGGTCGTGTCCTTGTACTTGTTTTCCAGGCTGGAATTCCAATAAAAGTCATCTCATTCTTCTTTTCTTTTTTTCTCTCGCCTGGTCTGTCCACAGTATCTGGTGTTTGGCGACGGCGCGGGGAGAGAACCCGCTGAGATCTCTTTCGCTAACAGATGGGAACTTGCGGGTCCATTAGGCTCAGAAGCAACGCTTCAGCAGGTTCAGTCAAGAACGCCGCAGAATCTATTGATTCTCCGGCGAAAAAGGAAATTACAATCCAGACATCTAGTTTACAATTTCTGAGGAGCGCGCCGGGAAAAAAGCTTTCCCGTCGGTGTGATGGAGGCTCTGCCGCGAACTTTTCCTCACTTTGCAGATACATGGCGCGGCCGCAGAGATGATGGATGTGCTTTTCTCTGCCACCTGCGCTTCCATAAACAAAACAATTCTGATCCGCTTCACATTAAAACCCCATCCGTTAAAGCCAATGGAATTAAGCTCCGTGGCTTTGGGTTCCTTGTGCAGCTTGACGCTCTGACCCTGCGCGGGATCCCGAATCAACCCCACCGGCCCAACGCTCCCACCAGTGCTGGCTGCAGACCGGTAATGGGGGGTAATGGGGCAGAAACCCAGAGTCTGTCTGGTAAGTACAAGTAACAAGAGGGTCTGACGCAATACAGCAGTCCGGGGTAAAGGCTCCGGTATGCTTTAAAATACTCACAATGGTGTCACCTGAGCACATCGAGGCTTTAATAACTCTCAGTCACTCAGCGGATTCTGTGACCTTCAAGGCAACAGTGTTCATGCCAGCAGCCATTATTGGTCCTCAAGATGGGGGAAGTAAATGGTGAACAGGTGCATCACACAGCTGTGCTTGGGAAATTAGTATAACAAATGGTGAAGAGGCAGGAAGATGTTCAAGCCAACCTGCCACAACCTCCGTCTTCAGTCACTCCTCGGTTTGATCCATATTTGTACTTGTCACAAATACACTTTTAAGTGCAGTTTCAAATACTGTTTGAAACCTACCGTTCATGACTCGCTCTGGCACTATTGTGATCTGCTGCACAGTTGTATTGCAGGTTATTTGTATACGACTTTAGCTTTTGAAGTCATCTCTGGTTATAGAAATATGATAATAATTAGACGTGTACAGAGTTAAAAAAAAAAGGGATGCTGTGCTGCATTTTAACAGAAAACATAACACACAGCAGGTCTGGTCTTTTTTTCCTATTATTTATTCATTTGTTTGATACATTGCATACCTTTGAGCCACGTCTGCTGTAAATATATGCAAATAGCAAAGGGGTGTGCAGGTGTGCATCCCAGAGCCGCACAACTCATCAAACTTTGAAGTAATCCAGCAACTGCAGCGGGGAAACGGTGCCATCTGCCAGCTGAGGACGACAAGAGGATGAAGGCGCGCCATCCCCAAAGCTGGAGGAGAGCAGCGAGCGGCCCGAGTCTTCCAGCACATCCCGCCGTGCTGATGGCAGCCGGGTCACACTTTGGCAGAGAAGGAGCCAATCCTTTAGGAAAATGCAGGCTGCCGCGGGAGGGAAAGGGGATTCTACCGCCAGCAAGAGAAGCTCTGAGAGCAACAGAGTGAAACTTTGTACATCATCATAGAAATACTGCTAAAATGTGTGATTGGGATATGGATTTTCTACTTAAAGGGATAGTTCAGATTTTTTGCAGAAAGTAGTTCCATCCACTCGCTGGGGTCAGACGGATAAAGCGGCGTGCTCCGAAAACCAACATGTGCTCAAGGCAGTAATATATTTGCATCATGAATTCATGGCCACAAAAATAACAGACCTAGCAATCACCCGGCACTATTTTCCCTCCTTTCGTATCACCGCGCGCACCATCATCAGCTGTTCCACGGCATTCACATGCTCTGAAGGAGGCCGTTGGGACGCAAGTGAAGAAGTGTCGCCCGCATAGATTTTTGGAGCAAAGCACTTTATCCGTGTGAGTCCAGCAACTACACGGCACTACTTTCTGCAACACCGAAACCGGGCCGGAACTCGGGGTGCAGTGGGGGAAAAGTCACTGCTGATGAACCACACTGATGCTGATGATCTCATACAATTTCAATGTCAAAAAAATCCTAACTATCCCTTTAAGTGCACCAAGTTTCTCTGTGATTTTGATGGAAAAGCTGTTTTTAAGTCAGATTTGCGACCTCGGTGACCCAGAGAAAGTGGAAAAAGTCAGAAAAGGTACTTCTTTAGTGACGCATGCTGGAGCGGCAGAACAAGGGCAGAGCAGGTCAGCGCGTGAGCGACGACTGCAGCGCCTACAACAATCCTATCTGCCATCAGAGCTCCTGAATGAGCTTCTGCGGCAAGAGAGATAATAGTTTTGTCCCTCCTCCAGCCTCCCTGTCTGCTTCTGGTAAAGTGGACCGTTTATGAGACAGGAGGAGAGGGGGGGGGGGTGACAGGATGGAGGGATGAATGAAAAGACAGGAGAGCGGTTGTTGAGAATCTGGCCTCGGGCGCCGAACAATGTCATGCCGCCATGATTCATACGCTGGCAGTTTGCAGGCAGCATTTCATGCCTTGTTTTGTTGTATCAACCTGCTCACTGCTGCGGCTGCTGCTGCGAATGCAAGTCTGCGGTCGCAGTAGGTTTCCGAAGGCTGCAGCCGTTACGAAATAGCACGTCTGTCTCGGCGCAGCTCACCTCTCGTCCTTGTGGTTCCACTTCTGAAGCTGAAATAATAAAGTCGGCCACAAGAGAAATTGATTTATGGTGACTCAGAGGGGGAAATGTGGGAAATGACTTGCTGGAACTGGATTAATTAGAAAGACTGTAAACTTGTTTCCATTTATTGTCGAGCTAATTTCAGCAATAAAGTTTGAAGTTGCGCCAAAAGTACCCCCGAAGGTTTAGGGTATGCTCTCATGAATTGGTTTGGAGAAAATAAACGAAGCATTGCAATGTTTAGCTTCCGCCAGAGGTTGGTGGTATAAGCAGCGTTAGACGAAATGTGTAGAAGAAAAAGCAAAATGTTGACAAAAAAAAATAAGTTGCTTTTGACACACAAGTGACAGATAGAGAATTGCTGGCAGGGATTTGGTTCATTATAGCCACGTTCTCACACTTCATCTGGGAAGTCAAAAAACAAAGCCGGCATCAAACCTTTTCTTGCGAAATTTACAAAAGATTTCATGCCACTTTGATGTTTTCAGGCTAAGAAATTCATGTTATTGTCAAATAATAAAAGGACACAACGGCACCATTCATCCCCGAATTCTCTGCAAACTATTTGTGATTCCCAGCATCTGTTCAAATTCGCAGCTCTGATGAAAGTGTATGTGTGTGTGTTGCAGAGAGTCCAGTATGCAGCATACCTGTGGTGTTTGTTCTCGCTGCAAAGTACAGGGTGGTGCAGCTGCCTCCAGAGCGGAGAGGTTGAAGCAGGCCCGAGTCCAACACTCAGACTCACTCTCGCTCTGGCACCACGGAATGGCTTTCTAGTACAGCATGTGGAAGTGCTTTTGGCTTGGAGGAGCTTTAGCTGTGAAAAAAAAAAAGAAAAGAA
>CAESWR010000429.1:16417-27544 GCA_903171835.1 Mullus surmuletus | reverse complement strand
AGCATTCGCAGCCACACGATATGTGATGAACCTTTCTCCACTGAGGCCTAGAACTTGCAAGTGTTTACCTCTAGGCGATAGCCGCTTCACAAAGCAACACTTAGCAACGATGCCTCCCTTTGCACACCCTTGCAACCACTTGAACCTTCATGTCAAAGCCCATGTTGTTCTTTTACAGCAAGCCGTACCTCGCTCGGTTGCCGAGCAGCACAACGGTGGGCCGACATCGCCATTGTATGTGCGGATCGTCAAGCAGAGACTGTTTCCCCAGCTGTCTCAGGCACGCCAGGCATGAGGGAACGACGGAGGAGTGACGGATCCGTATCCCTGAGGATTAGCATGCAGAAGACATCCTGGTGTTGAGCAGGAGCGGATTTAAAAGCACTTTGCTGATAATAACACAACTCTGAAGTCGGTAGACTTGGGGAGGGGAAACTAGCAGGACAAGATCCTTTAGGGGAAGAAAGAGCAGGGGGAGGGGAAAAAAAAGTTCATTGCTGCAGAAAAGAAAACAAAACCTCGTCCCTTTGAACTAGGAACCACCTGCTCTGTCTTAAAACAACTCGTCTGGCTTTTTATTATTTTGCTGCTCACCACTATAACATATGCTCACATGGGGAATAGTTTCATGTGTTGCACTGAGGAATTTGTCAATGTGTTTTTCATGTGGTCATATTCCCAAAGCTGAAGCTCTGAAGGGTCTCATTTTGTAGATGTTATGACATGCAGAATGTCGCATCATATATTTTGCGGGCGCAAGTTATTCTTGGATAATTGCAACTGATTCAATTATGATTTGAAAGCTTGCAGAGTGAAAGAGTTTTCAGAAGAAGTACACTTGAATAAACTCAGCGTGAGGCCTTTATGTTTCTGTCTTGTTCTAAATCATTTGCAGAGAAATCTTCAGTGTGGTGAATTAAACTTTTACTCATACTCTGGTTCCACAGTAACTTCTTAGCTTGAATTATATGCTTTTATATTTGGGGTAATGCGGACCAATACCTCATTAACAGACATTTTTCTACCCAACGTTTCAATGCCGACCCGACACTCATTTTTATATTTCAGAGGACTTTTCCTAACGACTCACGCAAAGTTGAGTCATGCCCGTCTGAATGTGTTTTCGCAGCTCTCGGCTGTGGGTGTCTAGACATCTCAATCAGCAAAGATATGGAGGCTGTCAGCGAGAGATAGGTTCATCCATTGCTTTTCATCTCAGCGGGCATCAAGAGGCCCACGACAGCAGCCTCCGTCACACCACAGGTGGAGGATACGCTGCGAAATGGCGCCATTGTCATCTCTCCATACCATCTGCCTCACTTTCTTTGGCCCCCACTTGTTGTCATTGCAGAGCAGCCACAATGGGCTGTCACCTTGTAATGAACTCTGTGGGTGCACAGCACTGATTTAAAGTCCCATTACTGCCACAATGCACTGGGACTGTTGGAATGATGGCTGAGGAACTGTGGTTTGCTGGCTCCGAGCACAGATGGCACTTTTTCACACAGTAAATGTTCCTGAATAAACAATGTGCGCTGTTGGGTCTTTGCTTTACTGATTTCTCTCCTTCTGGTCAGTAAATTTATCCAGGACTCTGTTTTGATGAGTTATTTATGACAACAGACTTCAGCTGCAATATTCTGCTTCACTGATGTGGAAAATGATTTTTAAAAAAAGACATTAGAATTTGCATCTTTAAAACATGCAGGTATGCCGTCAACATACAGGGGCCCTTTGTAGCACAAAGAAAGAGAAGAAAAAAAGAACACAACTTCTGTTCTGGACGATTGTGTTGACTCTTGTTGCCCAAGCTGCCCCGTGTCTGCGCTCTCTCCATGTGAGCCGTGTTTGAAAAGGCAGCGAGCAGCGTGAGGCCGGAGCGACTGTGTCCGCTCACGTCACATGGTTCTTTTCATCTCTCCATGCGGCCATTATGGCGGGTCGTAGGGTGAAGGGCACCACAGTGGCAAAGCATGCTGGGATACATGCACTGTGAGTCACTCTCCCGCCGGCAGTCGCAGCCGTCAGGGGTTGGAGATACTTGTTGCTAGGGTACGCTGGCAGCTGGTTGAGCGCTGCATGGTTACAGACCTATGAGGCATTAGTTCTGGTCAGAGCCCCGTAGGATGCTTTCAGCACCTGCATTCTAATTCTTCATCTGTATTCAAATGCACCAACATTGTGGACCAAAATGTGCATGAACATTTATCTCTGCAAAAAAAAAAAAAATCTTTCAAACACAAGGATATGAACTAGTTGTTTGCTGTTGTCAAAGTTGAGATGTCATATTTATGTACTTACAGGTGCTTTCGAGGTGAGGTTGTTCATGGTATCACTTTACACCTTACAGCACAGTATCCTTATAGTCATGGGACTTCATTTCGGGACTTAATGTCTAGTGTGTACTAATAAGTTGATCTAAAGGTGGACTGCAATACCATATCTTTTGCACATACAAGCACATGGAGATTTTTCTCAATAGTTTTGGATAGAAGCTAGCATTATTAAGTTAAGTTTCTGTAAATGTACACCACTGGTAGAAAGCTAGCTCACTATTGAGTTTGGATTATTAGAGGATTTGTTGTTTTTTCTGTCTTATGGGCACAAAGTCGCAGTTGGGTGTGAAATGTGTACTCGGAGGTTTTATTATTCTACTGAAGCCAACAGTTCCCCCATACAAGAGGAGCAGCTAGCTCTGCTTTGGCTATCTTGGGTTTCCAGCCCTTCTGCGTGATGGACATGCCACATGTGGATTTTCAAACAAAAAACAGCCAAGGATTACAGATACTGAGCTGGTCACATCACTCACCCTGTCAGATGAAGAAACATTTGGATCAAACGCAATCTTATTTCTCGTTCCCACTCAGCTTTCCCAAGAATCAGTGAACTGACTGGTGGGAATGATGGCGAAAGTGTTGCATTACACCGAGCAAAGTCTGTTTGAAGCCGAGTGTCAACACACGTTTCTCCAGAAAGTTGATGGTTTACATTGAATAGGTTGATTAGTGTATCTAATCGTCATGACTGCCAGTTTTTTTGGGGGGGTTGCCTTACTTCCTCTAGTGAAAGTAGCTATGTGTGGTACCTACATATCCTGCTACCCTGCCAACATTTTACCATTTGCTCCAACAATGTTCCCTCTGTTCGCGGTCGTAATCCTCCATGGCAATCTACAGTGCTATTAAACCAATCAAACAGGCCTCTGTGCCCCGCCAGACAAAAATGCACATTTGGATGGAGTGAAAGCAACTGGCACCTAAGCCCAAGTTGTTTTTGAGCAAAATAAAGTATATCTGAGCCATCACTCTCTCAATATGCGCCAGGGGATCAAACCAAATCATCAAGTGCTTTTCGCTGCTTTTGGACAGCATCGTGCCCTTTATAGAAACAAAGTGATAATCTCTGGAAAGTCGTACACACTAAGTAGGCACTGCGAGTTGAGGCTATGAAAAAGAATGGCGCATCCTCTACAACACTAGCCAGCTCATCAGGCATGCGGTCCCAGCTGGCATGGAGGCAATATGAAACACATAAACCCTTCTGATATTAATGACTCTGTCGAGCTGAAAGCCTCTGATGCTATTCAGAGATAGGCGCTAAATGTCCCTGAGTACTGAGAGCACAACATTATATGCATTCATATAAATATCCCCTCATCTCCGTACAAGACTCTCTGTCCTTGAGTTCCCATGAAAATAATAAGAGGTGGGCCTCTTGTAACTCAATACCCAGATATTGCCTGCAGTGGTGGCGCCGAGAGATGAAATGAAATCAGAACAAGGTGATGACAATGATGCCACTTGTGGTCGAGTTGGAGACTTAAGGATTCATTCCACTCATATTTCACCCCCCCCTCCTCCTCCAATCTTCACCGTCCCCTCTTTTAGCCTCCCCTTGGCACTCCTTGGCATTGTAATAATGTTAGTTGTAATAATAATCAAAAACAACGGTACAAAGTGATTCATGTGAGGCAACGAATCAACAAGAGAAAAACACTGAGCAATAATATCCACACTGATAGTTGGTTTTCCAAAGGAACCTTCTGTACCTCAGCACTTCCTTGCGTGAAAGCCATATTCTCAAAATGTCTTACGCTGACTTTTCTTTCTAGCAGTCAGCAGTTTTATGTGAATATGGCTATTCAGTGTTTCCTCAGACTTTTTTTTGCAAGAAGGCAAGCGAGTCACCCCCTTGCCATCTCAAACTGACCCGTGTCCATCTCGGATAAGCTCTTCATCTAAACATGGTCCGAAAAGTAAATACCACTGTAGCTTCCCAAATATCTCTCCAGTTTCATTCCCCAAGGGATTGGAAAAAAGGGGGATTTTAAGTGTTTCTGTGGGTTGACAAGAGTGCCAAGCGGAGCAACGGCGGGAGATAAAGGCTCAGACATGGTCGGGCATTCCCACTAGCCAGACGCCTAATCAGTTCTTGCGATGAGCCAAGGGTCTGTTATCTCTGGAGGGGTTCCGAACGTCCTTTAACACCCAGATCTGTCATACACCTGCCACTGTCCTTTATAGGAGCTGAGAGGCTGATCCTGGACTGGATCTGTGCCGATGAGACCAGTTATCAGCCCCTCCTGCGGTACTTCAATAACAACGCCAGTGTCGGGTTCCCCTTCTGCAGTGCAGTGCACATGGATGGGGGGCAATCAAAGGCCACTCTTCAACATTAGGGAGGACTGGCCTGAATTTAACCCTCCCATGTCTCTGTCTCTAGAGCCTTTAACAGACGGGGGAACTCGCAGTGAACCAGTGTCCAATTTCTCTGCTAGTTTACCCTCTGAACTGTGAGGACGGATGGAAGGGTAGCTTAGCCTCTTATCAAGACCTCCAGGGATGGGTGGCACCGGGGCTGCTTGGACCCGAGAGAGCCTCGATTTCATGACATGCCTCTTAAGAGACGGGCTTTTGTTGTCTTGCTGTCCTGGTCCTCTCCTCTGTGGGAATTCCCCTGAAAGTGCAACAGAGTTGTACGGAATCTCCATTGATTCTCAAAGCTGATCTGGAAGATCATTTCAATCACATGTGGGTAAACTTGTTGGTCAGTTGCACAAATATTCAAAAAGATGCCTGTATGCCATCTACATTAAGTGATCATGAGTATGGCGCACTGAGTTCAAACCTGGGCAAATTAAGTAAGCAAGAAAATCCCTAAATTATTTTCTTTTGGGTACCTACTGCAGAAGTAGCCAAGTCAACCAGAAAAAACCCACGAGTACATTGGCAATGATTAGTTGATTCGTAGTGCATAATTTGCTGAAAATGAGGTCAGATTTGGGGAGAACGTCGGGGATATCATTATCGCCTCGTGTTGCCCAGAGTGCGGTGCCACAGCCAATCATCAGCACTTTGCCCTGCCAGTGTGTCTTGTTGCCCACCAAACACAACATTCCCTGTTGGTTTCAGAGCCCACAGCTCCACATTCTTTGGGAGATGTTCAGCTTTTCTTTCCGAATATCAGTCATGTACCTGTTTTCTCAGCAAAATGGGAGATGAGTGGAGAAATTGCTACAGAATTACTTCGGGATGTTGTACTCGTGCTGAAATCTCTACACTCAACACTGAAAAGCCCACACCAGTGTTAAATTATGGGTGACAGACATAAACAAAATGGTAAACCCAGGCCCGTTACAGTATTTGCATTGGACAGTTTCGCCCTTTGTGAGACCTTAAAGCAACGCTGGCAAGTCCGGGCTTGGGCCGACCACACATGGCATAGCAATCCACTCAGGCAATGAATAAAAGAGTAGGTGTTGAGTCCTAATATGCTGCGCAGTACGAATGCCACCATTCAGGGGTGACACCGACAGCCAAGTCAAACACAAAACTGTATTCAGTTCGCCGCAGCACAACTGTCACAACTCAAAAAGACTTTCCCCTTTGCATGTTACAAGTCACTCTAACATTTTGGTTTTAATAATGAGATTACATCTCGATTACTGTGACAACAGCTCATTTATGCTCACTTCAGCCTGACGAGTCTTGTCATTCAGATAAACAAATACCCCTTTCCTTCTGTCACATTACATAGATCAGTGTAACCAGTTCATTGAAAAAAAAAAAAAAAAATTGATGCTCTCTTTGGGTTGTGCTGAATGACTTCTGTACACTCAGATAATTTGTCTCCTCCTAATCCACTTGGCAAAGGCCCGTTGACCGAGCAACAGTCACACTCAATCCATGTTATTCTGTCGACTCTCCCTGCTGAAAGAAGTGAGTTTTCACAATTCACAGTTCACGTTACATTTGTAATTTACTCGTCACCATATTCAATTTGCTCAGTAAAAACTTGGTCTTAATTTGACCGTGATAACGTGGAGATTCGGAATAAATTTTCCATATATGGATTGGCATCAAGGGGACGCCAAGTTTTCTACGCTGATGGGGATCAGCCCTAAACACTTGATGGAATTTATTTTCTATTCTTTTTCTGAAGAAGAGCCCCCTAGCAGAAACTTTTTTTGCACCACCCCAAGGTCAAAAGGATCTGAAAAAGAAAAATGAAATCAAAAGTTGCTTGAGAATTGATTTGGTAGGCGTAGCCAAGGTGCCCCAGCACAGTAAGGTTTATCTCCATGACACCTCCATTAGTGGTAACCTTCACCAACTTCAGATGGGTAGTAACGCATTGTTACGACCCCTCAAAAGGGACAAGGGGAGGAGGGGAGTGTCAAGAGAAAAGTAAACAGGGTGAAAGGAGCCAGGGATGTAGGAAATAAATATAAACTCCTTTTTTGGAGGGTGAAAACCGAACAAAAAAGGACTACTGCTCCAACAGCAGAGGTTAAAAGATTATGCTAACACAAAAACTATAAAAGGGAAATAAGGAACCACGCCGTGACGCTGCTGCAAACTGATGCTGCCTGATGTTTTCCCATAAAATATCATCCTGCAGATTATGCTATGTTGATGCGATGCCGATAAAATTGATGTCTGCCTGTTGTTTTGCCATAAATGTCCAATGAACTCAGGACAAAGCTCATTTAACCCTGGATGATGCCTGTTTGGTGATGCAAAATCAGGTTTAGGGTTATGGTTTTTCAAGCCCCCCTCTTCTTGACTGTAACGTAGTTTATGTGCATCACAAAGAATATAGAAATGTGAGCAAGCAGGGAACAACTGGAGAAAAACCAAACAAAAGAAGAGCTGGCTTCATATCAGAATTTGTAAAGGTTCTTCACACGGCTCCTGATTTTACCCCAGTTTCAAACTGAAAAACCTTTAGGAGTTCCACAAGGATCTTTTTTCAATAAAATTCAAATACTTTTGCAAAATGTTTATCTACTAAAAGCGAGGTTAGATAGATTTTGACTCTCTGGGATGTCGACTCTTTAGTACTCTGTAGTAATGATGAAAAAATACAAGCTGTGGCACTTTGGTGTTGCAGAGCCTGGCTGAGAAACTTCTGTACACGCAGTCGTCGCCAGTGTACAGTAGTGTGCAGAAAGTAGAGACATAATTCATAACTCATTTACAGCCTGTCTTATAAGATCAGAATGACTCAGAATTTATGGTAAGGCATAATTCTTATTAGGCTTGTAAAAGACGGCTCTAGCTCGAGCCTGTGAGTAAAACTCACTTTACCTAACAAGGGTCAGACTGAGGTGAGAGAACACACATAATCAATCAGAGCTCTACAAGGTGATGGCAGGAGGCCCAATTTGATAACCAGTATGAAATGTTCTAAATTGATAAATGCGTGTAATTGTGGAAATAAGCCAGGCTTCCTACAGCTCGATGGGGGAATTGGGGCAGAAAGCACACGGCCGAGGGCAGAGGGTTAAGCCGCCCCAACATTTAAAAAAACGGTGTTTTTGTTTGACAGAAAACGTTGCGTATGGACAGCTGATTGCGTGCGACGGAAGACGGGCAGCAACTCCATCCATGAGATAATGACGCAGGACAAAATTAAATAAACAAAGTGAAGGAGCTCGATCCCCCCCTGAAATGCCGCACACGGATCCTGATTCTGCACGGCAGCTTTAGGAAATCCGGCTGTCCCAGGGCGTGTCAAATCCCACAAGGAGGACCCTGGAGAAGTGGGGGGGGGGGGGNNGCCCCGCTTTCTTTGATTTGCGCTTTATGCGATACGGTTCTCACATGACCAGATAACTTTGTAGCCTCTGCCAGACAGCTGGGTTGGGCGAGGGCCATCCAGAGAGGGGAACAGGTGGGAGACCGCCACCTCCCCGGAGGAGGTTTGGAAGCAGTAGCACAGTTGGGAAGAAATGTTCACATGTTGCCAGTATGGAGCTAAAGTGGCGCGGCCGTCGCCCCGGAGACGAGGCGTTGACACTTTGATGGTTAGGAGAGAATGTGTGCAGTCAAAGTTACATCATGTTTTGAGCATCAGTCAGTCTTGGTGTTTTGGTGTCTTGTTACCACCGATACAATCTCCTGATATAGAATAAAAATCAAACAAAATGTAGTATTCTTCTCATTTAGGATCATGTTATTGAAACAAATGGGAATTATCAAGCAGGCGAGAGTAGCATTTGCATAAAAGTCAAACAATTCTCAATTCTAACTCATTTTGTTGTACAGTGTTAATTCTTTTTGCCTTTCCACCAACTGCTTAAAAACCACTAATCAAATTAACCAGATTGCAATTAGTGATATAAGATCTAATATTCATAGCGATTGAATGAAACAGCTTCATATGAGCCGATTCTCACGGAGCGATGGATCAACGCCCCACCGCTGCAGCTGGGCATCCCTCGACATTTTGTTTAGGTTTCCTGTGAACTCTGCTCCATTTCTATTCCGCAGGCCGATGTTTAAAGCGAGGAAGCCTGTCGCACTCACAGACAAACCAAGGGAGCCGTGATTCATAGGAGAACCAACATGGTTCAGGGTTAAAACACGGACAAAAGCAGAGTGGATTCCATCATCATCACGTGTTTTTCCTCCCCAATAAAGTCCTGAGATGATCTAATATGAGAACAACAGGTTGTCAAATGTACGCCTGTTGTGTTTCCCCTCAAAGTACAGAGCTAAAATGGTGATCGCTGTTCATCCGCAGCGCTTCCCTTCTTCATATTCTGACTTCTTCACCTTGAGAGCTGTTGTTACTGCTGCTGCAGGTGTATAGAAGCACATAGGGGAGATCCCGTTCTTCTACCACAGCTTCCAAAAAAGCTCATGGTCGGGTGGAGGAGACAGAGCCATTCCACTAAATCATAAATAATGCCATGTAAGCACCGCTAATCAAGTATTTTTGGTGAAAATATTCTTGACTGAGATGCACTATTGCGAGAACATTCCTTGTCCATGAGGGTGCAACCACTGTAACTGTTTCATCCCACTCATGCCATCATCGAAATCCACTGAGCAGAAAATTAACATTTGTTATTGTTTTACCACAATTTTCTGGTAACATAAAACGATCATAAAATTCTAAATGGTTTGTTTGAAAATAAACTGCATAAATGTTTCCCAGTGGAAAATGTAAAATTAAAGCAGAGTTGATGCTGTGATGTGATGCATTTCCCCCCTCTGACAGCTTTTAATGGCTTTGTGTTGAGATGTTAGTCCATCATCTCCAGCAGGCTCCGACCCTGGATCTCCTCATTGATCCCACACAAAACAAATGGCAATCTCCGACAGCGGGACACAATGCCTCATCCTGCCCAATCCATTAACCCCTATCACAAAGCTCCCACACTGAAGAGGGAATTTGCCGATGTCCCACTGAGACAGAAAGACTGAGCACAGAGAGAGGCGGTCGGGGTGCTGGGAAAAGGTGCAGAGAGGCGCCGAGGAGAGAAACAAGGAAGTGGAGGCAGTATTTGGAAACAAAGTGGTAAGAACATGCGCATACAGAGCGAGGCGCTGAAAGAAGAGACTGCAGAGGGTAAAGAATGAAGCTGCCACAAAGGCGGGGAATAAAAGTTCTTGTGCACACCAGCCTCTCATCCTAACGTCTCTGTGTCGCACCCAGAAAAACCTGACAGTTGGAGCTTGAGAAACACATTATCTGAATAAAAGCCATTTCCTGCAAAATGGACCAACTAACTGAAGGTCAAAAGTAGGTTTCACAACATTTGGTGACACAACGTCCTGTTTTCACCTCCTGTCCTGTTTTTTTGTTCCCGTTTTTGCAAATATAGTTAATATTATTTCATATTTTTTTTGTTATTCGTTTGTCCAGTGAGGCTCGAAAAGAGCTAATCTTCTTACAGGCCGATTTTTCAAATATAGAAGAGACATTATTTCTGTCATTACTTCATTTAAGAGATTATAAAGTTATTTTTGCACCATAGAAACTTGTCTGAAACATATTATTTTAGACACATGTTGAGTGAGGCTCTGAGAAGCCTATCTGAATTTGTGTCCTTGGTTATTTTGTAATATAACAATTTTTCCATCCATACAGAGGAGGCATCATTTATTGGAGTTATACAGCATCTTTGAGTAAACTGAGTCTCTCACTGCCAGGCCGAGTGTCCTGATTTTCGGAATATCAAAATATGATCATCCTAAGAACACCGGGTGAGCAGACATCCACATCTTCCGGGGATGCCATTGTTTTTGGTGAAATGGCGGCGGCAGAAGATTAAATAATACAGCAAGAAAAACAACAGAAGCGGAACCCAGCGGTTGACATCATGTTGTTCTGGTTTTAACGGCCTGGTCGTTTTAAAGCTTCACATCATTTTTCTTCAAACATTTTGCTCCTGATTATCTTTTCAAGACGGGGAAGTTACAGTAGTTTGAGATGAACCAGATTCTGCAACAGCCTCTCATGACGGACCAGATAAAAAACATTTTATTCTCCTCGGGATGTAGGCGTTGTTTCCGAGGAACATGACCATATCCTGCACTTGTGCTCTGAAAGTGAACTCCAATAACTCAATATTTGACAGAAGTGTAGATAATGCCATTGAATTACTGCTATTACCAATAAAGGTAGATGTTTTCAGAAGATCTATTTGTGTTTGTTTGACTTAGTTTGCTTGAGCAACCAGTAGTAACAACTCAAAATCACTCTTGAAGGAGGAACGAACTACCAGGCAAAGCACCAACAGAAAACCACTCTTGAAAGAGGAAAACAATCGTGTGTCAGAACAACCGGGCAAAAACAAAAACCTTGAGAGGACTTGAGAGGACTTGAGGCGAGGAT
>CAESWR010000428.1:551346-564678 GCA_903171835.1 Mullus surmuletus | reverse complement strand
CAAACATTGATTAGATCGTGTCTAGACAGACCAGCTTCGGGGAAATGAAAGATGTTTGACGCGAGCAGATGGGAGTGTGTGTCAGTGTGTGTGTGTGTCAGTGTGTGTGTGTGTGTGTGTGTGTGTGTGAGATGATCAAAAACGAGCAGCGGAAGCCAAACATGGCGTCTGCAGGAAGCGCCGGCGCCCACCTTGGCCTTCTCGATGACGTTGGCGAACTCTCCCACCCAGACAAAACAGTGCTCGGGGGTCACCAGCAGGAAGCAGTCGCCGCTGTTGAGGGAGGACGCGCGTGGCTCCACCAGTCTGGTCTGCACGTGGCGGCGGCCTGGCGGAGCAGAGAGGTGCTTTCAAAAAACTTTACTCCAGTCAAAGCACTAAAATACTAAATAAAAATAAAAATACTAAAAAATAATTAGCACATTGCTGTATTGTTTTCTCAGTTCTTTTATAGAACCATGTGACTCTCTGAAACCACCTAAAGATGCACTGACTTACATGTAGAACCACTCTGCTACAAAAAGTCTATAGAAACACCTGTAAAAACTAAAAAATACAGTAGAAATCAACAAGGACGGCTATTGTCATTTATGTTTTTTATTTAAACAACAAAGCTTTGCTGAGCCTAAAAGGAACGACAAGCTTCCTAGAAAGGTAGTTAGGCACCCGATCAGGTCTGACCTTTGACCTGCATCAGCATCAGGCTCTTGTAGGGCACGGCGCTGTTGTTGGACAGCTGCTCCGTGATGTTGACGCTGCGCAGACTCACACTGCTGAAGTTCTCCTTGCTGGCCAGACCGGCCAGAGCCGCATCGGAGTACTCGGAGCTCTTGCTCACTGCAGGGCGGAGAGGGGGGGGGGGCAGAGAGGAGAGCGTGAGGGGGCTTCTCTCTTTTTTTATCGAGCGCAGGCGGTGATCGGCGCTCACTCTTCTCCGTCTTCATCCTCTTGCTCTCCAGCTGCGCCACGTTCAGCCTCTGCTCGGTGTACTCGTGTCGGATGTCCTCGCGAGCCGCCAGCATCTTCAGAGGGTTCCTGGAGGCCTGAACGTTCCTGGACGGACGCACCGAGCGCTTGTGCTGCACCATGGCCGACGTCAGCCTGATCACAGCAGAGGAGCTTCAGTGCAGTTCTTATAGTGTTTACATGGTACCTTTTTTTTCCCAGATTTTTTTATTTCCTTCCAAAAGTCACATTTTAATTCCCTCATTTATATCTACATTTAATGGCGTTTCATAATTGAGAACACGCAATTCGTAGGCATTTTTTTAAATTTTTTATATTTTTTACCTTATTTTATTGTCTTTTATTTGCAATTTATTCATTCATTTACTCTCCTCTTATGTGTCCTGTGCAGCACTTTGAACGACCGCTGTCTTTTGTAAAGGTGCTCTATGAATAATTTTTACACTGACACATTGTCATTGAATGAATATTAATAACTACACAATAAAAATATTTGCAATCAAAAGTCTCTTAAAAGAAGATTTTAGGATTAAAATCATAGAAACTGCATCTAAAGAACTTTAGAACTTCCTCCCACTCCTTTTCGAATATCTTGTATTCTCTCTTTTTTCTATTTCTGTTTTTTTATCTCTTTCTTTGGAACATATCTGAAATAAAGCTCAATCAATCGATCAAAGAAAAGGAATTAATTGCTAATAGCAGATAAAAGTTGTGTCTGATGAAACAATCATGTCTTATTTCCTCACTTGGGACCCTGGGAGCCGAATATGGCGTCAAAGTCCTCGCTGATCTCGATCCTGGTGGGCATGCGCGGGAACTCGGCCACGCGGCGGTAGAACTTGGAGAAGATCTCGTCGTCCAGCTTCATCACTTCCTTCACCGCCTTCTCGGTGACGGTCAGGGTGGTCTCCTGCAGGCCGGCCACTGCACAAACAGCAGCCAAACAGTGTTAATGGAATGGCGTCAACAGTCTGGTTTGAGGCGCGGACCCTCAGGTGGGAGGAGAGCCCACCTTTGCTGTTGATGCGTCCCAGGAAGCTCTCCAGCTTGTCCAGCTTCTTATCCGACTCCATGTCTGGTCTCGCCTCGATTTCTAGGATTGAGAAGAAAGAGCATATTTTTGCCTGAGAATGCGCAGACATCGCGGTGTGTCTCCCGAGGACGTTGATGGCGCCTCACCTTCCTGCGGTTTGCTGACGGCCGGCAAGCCGCTCTTCAGCTTGGTGGACACCGGCGACAGGATGGGACTGATGACGGAGGAGGAGGCGGCCAGGCCTGACGCACACAGACAGACGGCGTTTGATTTTAGATCTTTAAATAACACCGAAACAAAAAATACAGGTGCATGTTAAAATGTTCTTAGAATCTGCTAAAAATAGTACATTTTTATTCATAGTTAAAGCCTTAAGAGTTCCTTAAAAATACTTCTCAAAAAACGTCCCTTCCTCAAATCTGCTGTAAAAAAATCCACTTTAAATTACTCATTCATTTTAATAAAATTCTGCCTAAAATATATATATCAAATATGTATTATTTGTGGGGATTTTAACCCTCTAAACGCCAGTTTGTTTCCGTAATTCGCGTGATTCGCGTGTCCTGCTGTAAAAAATATCATATATGAATATTTTTTCCCTTTAAATTAGTCAGTCTTGTTAACCAGCTTCAGCCTAAGATACATATCAAATATCAATATCACCATCTAAATGGTAAAAAAAAACAAAAAAATAAAACGTCTGGACAAAAAAAACGACTTTCTCAGCTCACAGCTCTTGAAAAATCACAAATCCAGCAGATCTTATACGAACACCAGACCGATTTCTAACACAGAATTCTCCATGATTCACTCAATACTTGCTCGGGGCTCTTTTTTTTTTCAGATTCTTACCAAATACCAGTAAGCACCAGTAAAGCCTCACCTTTCTTGACCATGCGTGCAGCCACGGTGTACTGGGTGGAGTCGTTGGCCGCCCCTTTGCCCTTGGACTTCCATGCGTCCTCGCGGGTGGAGATCATCTGCTTCCTCTCCTCGATGGTCATCTGGGCCTCGATGTCCTCTCCCACCTTCTGCAGAGGAACGGGACCACTTCAGACACCCGAGTCCGAGTCGCGTCGAGTCGAGCGTGTGCAGGTCGCGCTGTTCTACTTTTTCAACGAGAGTAACTGTAACTTCTCGGTCCTCCCGGGAGCAATTACTCATGTAGCGAAGAGTCTCACCAGAGTCAAACCAAGCAGATATAAAAAGATCTGACGCACTCGAGCGTGACGGCGGCTTCTTGGATGATATAATCGAAACAATTACAGTCAGAGAGAGTAATGGCTGCGCACGGGTTTGCACTCATGCTCAGATAAATAATGAGGCCTTTGCAGGAGAAGATCAGAACATGCAGCAAACGCTTCTTTTGTTTGTTTTTTTCCCTCCTTACCTGCGAGTGATGGTCAATATACTGACACTTTTGGCCGAGGGAGATAGTGGGAGAGAAAGTGGAGGAGAAGACAGGTTCCTGAGGATGCAGAGGTGGAGGGATGAGAGGAAAAGAAAGGAAAATAGCAAACACACACAGGGAAACACACACACACACACACGAGCAGAGGAGGGATGACCATCGTGCACAAATGAGATGAGAGGAAGCAGAGATGCAAAGGCGGAAAACATGAGTGACTGTTTATCAATATATAGTATGAAATAATGCCAGTTTATGACATCAAAAGTCCACAAATCCCCCAAACAAAGCAGAACTCGCCACCAAACGCGGCTGCAAAGCTGTGCGAGCGGAGTCAGGCGCAGCTTGTCACAGGTCTTATTAGCGCTGCGGAGCAAACGCAGGGAGGCTTAAAGGTGCAGCTCTTAAAACGCTTTGCATAAAGTCGGAGAAAACACACAACTACCACAAAGCTGACTCACAAAGCAAGGACCACCGTGCTAAAACGAAGGCGAGACGAGAAAGTGCAGAGTCATGATGGATTGATACAATATTCACTTCACATTCGCTCCACATTTTATTCTCAAGTCAAAATAAATATAATAATATACAGTATTTGACATTTCCTTCATAAATATTGATTTTATTCCTATAATGAGATTTTTTTTTCTTTTGCAAGTTGACTTTTTTATTCCCACAATGGCCCAAAATTATTTTCTCATTACATTTGGACTTTATTCTCACAAAAATATGATTTGTTTCATTACACTGTGGCCTTTTTATTTATTTTTTTCACATTTTCACCTGAAGTTTTTGGAAATTTCTGACTATTAAGACCAAAATTATGACTCTATCATATATATAACTTTCTCAAACCAGCTTGACTTGGTGGAAGACTGATCAATTCAGCACGTAGCACCAGCAGAAAAGCCTCACAAGCCCCCAATGTCAGACACTTTCCACAGACTTGAGTGCAAGTAAAGAGAAAGTGCAGTTCGGCCCCACACAAAGTGCACACAAAGCTGTGATTGGATGCCGCCGGCCCCTCCCACACGGGGCCGGTTGGCTGAGGGGCCGGCGTGGCCGGTGCTGGCTCTTACCCACAGCTGTTCAGACACAGACACAGCAGAGTAGTCCTGAACAAACACCCCTTCCTCCTGAGGGGTTAAACACAGGGGATGGACCTGGTCAGAGAGTGTTTGTGTGTGTGTGTGTGTGTGTGTGTGCAGTCATGTGTGTGTGAGTGTGTGTGTGTGTGTGTGTTGGAGCCCTAACGATTGCGCGGAGGATTACGCTGCGAGCTTTAAGCAGGCGGTTTCCCCTCCAGAATACTAATGGGAAGTATTTGAGCTGGCGAAGAAGGGGCCGTTTAAAGAGCCTCAACATTAAAGCCCCTCTCAGCTTTTTTTTTTTTTTTTAAATTAAACTCTCCCTGCTGTTTACACCGACAAAGAATACATTAGGATAGATTTCCCCCCCACAGTTGAATCAGCTGTATCCGGTTTAAGTGAAACTCGATCGTGTCGGGGGGACGTCGATGAGGGGGGTCAAATCCTCCAGACGGCTAATTCTACGCGCAGACCGTCCCATATGCTTTGTAGTCTGCGCGGATGCTGCTGTCATCTGGACCACTGGACTCAAACAACAGATGGAGCCCAAAAGGGGGTTAAAGTAAAAGCAAATACCCGGGTGGGGGGTGGGTGGGTGTGTGTGTGTGTGTGTGTGTGGGGGGTCCTCAAAGAGTGCGTTTTATTTTTTGTAGTTTATCTTTGAACTGAAATATGTGATGTCAGTAGATGTGAGCGGGCGATGGAGGTGGAGGTGGAGGTGGAGGTGGAGGTGCGACCGGACTCACCTTCTTCTCGTACGTCTGCTCCGTCTCCCACAGCTCAGCCTGCTGCTCGGCGGACGCCACCTTGACCACTTCCTGTTTCTTGTTGATCCGGTTCCTCCAGTCCTCCTCGCCGCTCTTCTTCAGCAGTGCCACTCTGACAGGGAGCAGATACGCATAGTTTTAAAAAAAATATATTCAAGGGGTGGGACGGGGGGATTATATGCAGCGATGGAAGCAACTTAATATGCTAGTTTATTTCATTTTTAAGTGTAAAAATTGATGTTTGTGCCAAAGATGGAGGTTTTTCTATATCGCACCATTAGCCCTTAAGAGTTCCAAAAAAAAAAAAACATCCCCTCCCTAAAAACTACTGTAAAAAATATCCACTTTAAATGAGTGCGTCTTTTTAATCAACTTCTGCCTGAAATATATTTGTCGAATGTTAATTATTTGCGGGGATTTGACAGTTTGTTTACGTAACTCCACAGTACTTTCATCGAAAAACACACAAAAACTCAAGCAATTTCCATAAATTGCAATTCAAGGAGGATTTTATTATTATAATTATTATTAGAGCCTCAGATGGTCAATGATTAGCAGCAACATTGAATTTGAGGCATTGTGATTTTTTTCTGCAGCGACATTTTTTCATAAAAAAACTCTCTTATTAGTTCCTGGGGACCTCATATAAAAAGTGGCCTGAAGAAAAAAACGACCCCAGGAACTCTTATGGGTGAGTGTTTTTCCATCAAGGTCACGACAAGAAATAAAAAAAAAACCAACCCTTTCAAGGGTGAAAAACCAGGTCAGGGTTTTCTGCTCCACAAGAGCGGCTGCTGAAAAGGGAGTCTAACGGATGGCTGAGGGGTGAAGGAAAGTGTGTCATCGACTCTGCCGCTGGAGCGCGGACGGGCCAGAAACCAGGGCGAAATCTGGAGAAATCTCCGAGGACTTCCTCTGCCCACACGGCGCTGCGCTGGCTGGGAGGAGAAACGCCTTGTTGCTAAAAATGAACTCTCCCTCCCTCTCCTCTGTCTCCGGAAACGGAGGAACAAACCTAAATACCGCAAGGTGAGTGCAGACAGTGACTTCTGTCTGGTTGCGTTAAATAGCGCACGCTTAAGAAGCTTTGGCTGCGAGGAAAAGAAGGAGAGGCTGTGAGCTTCCTCTTTGTAAGCTCCAACTGAATCCTGAATTTGTGATCAAACAGCTCCGGCAGCTTTGAAAGACCTAAAAACAGCTGCAAATGTCAAGTGAATTGTCCAAAATTGAGGCTAAAACGGCTTCTTCTTCAGCTGTTACCCACCAAAAACACCCAAAGGTCCGGGACGCCTCGAGACGTTTGTCTCCCTCCCTGACCTCTCTGCTGTAAGTATTAATCAGACCCAACAAAGAAATCTGATTATTTGGGTGTGTTTTTCTGGCCATTGTGCAAATCCGCCTACAAAAACTTGTTTTCAATGTGGTGAATAGAAAAAGAATCACATGTCGGGTTAAATCTCCTTTATAAATAAACACACAAACAAAAAGCACACTTCTGCACCTGAACCTTTGCATGCTATGCTAGCAAAGTCAGTGACTCAGTAAACTCTCTGTTGGTAAGTGTACCATCTGTCGGTAAGCATACTGTCTGCCGGTAAGCGTACTGTCTGTCGGTAAGTGTGCTGTCTGTCTGTTGGTAAGTGTAGTATCTGCTGGTAAGTGTACCATCTGTCGATTAGAGTACTGTCTGTCAGTCAGTGTACTGTCTGTTGGCAAGTGTACCGTCTGTTAGTAAGCGTACTATGTGTTGGTAAGTGTACTGTCTGTCTGTTGGTATGCGTACTGTCTGTTGGTAAGTTTGCTATCTGTTGGTAAGTGTACTGTCTGTCTGTTGGTATGCATACTGTCTGATGGCAAGTTTGCTATCTGTTGGTAAGTGCACTGTCTGTTGGTAAGTGTACTGTCTGTTGGTAAGTGTACTGTCTGTTGGTAAGTTTGCTATCTGTTGGTAAGTGTACTGTCTGTTGGTTGGTAAGTGTACCACCTGTCTGTTGGTAAGTGTACTATCTGTTGGTAAGTGTACTGTCTGCTTGTTAAGTGTATTGTCTGCTTGTTAAGTGTACTGTCTGTTGGTAAGTGTACCACCTGTCTGTTGGTAAGTGTACTATCTGTTGGTAAGTGTACTGTCTGTAGGCAAGTGTATTGTCTGTTGAGTGTCCTCGCAGACTCACCTCTCCCTGATGGACATCTGTTTGCTGGACATGCTGTAAGACAGTGGGTCCCCGGAGTCAGTGGGGGACAGCAGATCTCCGGAGTGGACGCTGTGCCTGCTGAAGTCCTCGCTGTGGTCCAGAGGCAGCGACTGGGACTTGACCAGCGCCTGAGGGAAGGACTGAGGTTTGGGCGGCGTCTGCGGAGGCACCTGTGCTTTGGGCTGCTGCTGCTGCTGCTGCTGCTGCTGCTGCTGGGGGTAAGGCTTGGCCAGGGGCTGGACGAAGCCCTGAGGTTTGGGCGGGGTCTGCGGGGACTGGCTGAAGGGTTTGGGGTAGGTGGGCGGGGGCTGCACGGGCACGACGTAGGACTGGGGTTTGGGTTGGGTTGGTGGTGGCTGCTGCACGAAGGGTTTAGGGAGAGTCTGAGGCGGCTGGGGGGCCGGCTGCCTGCCCGACACGTGTGATGCAGTTCTGGATGAGACTTTAGCCACCAGAGGCCTGAGCGGTGCTGGGAGCTCGTGCAAGTCTGGAGAAAATATGATAAATCAATGTGCAATCATTATGTGTAATTTTACTGCAAAGAGCACTTCACATATCAAATCCAGAGAAATGGCAAAAAAGCTAGGGCAGCTTACCTAAAACATTAAGGGTCAATATTAAATACAATTTCAGAAAAAAGCAGCTTATTAGTTGTTTACTACATCATGGAAAAGTGTGAGAATACATTTTGGGGGAAAAAAGCAAGATTTGCAAGTCATAATTGATAGGGCAAAGGCCAAATTTTATGTAAACTTTACATAAAAATACTGAAAACATTTAAAGGAAAATGCTTACAAGAAGAATAAAACTGACGCTGATTTCTGAGAATAAAGCACCAAATCAAATTTCTCAAAAAATAAATAAATAAATAAATAAATAAAGTTGATATTTCAGTGAGTTGTGTTACATACCGAATGTAAAACATATGCAAACAAAAGCACATTTATCAAATGTTGAATGATAATTTGATCAGTTAGCATCTGATTGATGAGTCTGACTCAACACTGAGACAAAGAGGCTGTTTTTTGTTTTTTTGACCTGCTGATCATTGTGTTTAATCGGCACATACACATAAGCATCAAATCCCGTCTACAAGCAAAATCACCACTCACAGATGAAGAGGGGGCTTTTGTGAAGGTGTTGTACAAAGGAGACCCCCGAAGATTCAAACCTTATCATAATATAACAGAGTATTTAAGTGAAGGTCTACCCATGCAGAAACAAAATAAGATTACAGCCTGCAGACAAGGCTTCCATTGTGTCCTCGCTCTCCTCTACCTGCCTGGTGTGAGTGCCGGCCAATTTGGCTTTACACTTTCTTCTCTGAATGCTTTCATCTGGTTGTGTGTGTGTATGTGTATGTGTGTGTGTGTGTGTCCAGTCCACCCCCGGAACACATTCCCCATTAGCACACAGAAGCCGATCAGGCCTGTTGAAGCCATGTCGGTGCGCGGCGTAATGTGGCGCGGTGGGACCACAGCCCCTTTCATCGGCAGTGACGGAGCTCGGCGTGAAGATCAGGTGCCAGTTTGCTGACAAACGACGTGTCGGCAAAACGGCTTCCTCTTTGTAGACAAAGAGCACCACGGGGCAAATGCATGGAAAAATATGCTAATCAGATGCAGCCTCAGACGCCTCACTCTCTCTCCCAGACACACACACACACACTCTATCTGCCAAATCAAATACCCCCAGCTGGGACAAGTGTGTGTGCAGCCATGCGTGGGAGCATGCTGCATAAGACAATGAGGATAATGAGAGCAGCCACTTCCCTAGACGCTGCCTACTCTCTTTTTTGGGGGTCCCTCCCTTCAGTTTTTGCCTTTCTTTCTTGCTTCCCTCCATCCGAGACCAGCTGCCACCCGGTTTCCTTTCTTTCTTTCTTTAATTTTTTTTTTTGCTGCTTCCTACCTGCTTGGCTCCGGCCGGCGAGCTGCAGCTCCTGTACTGCTGCAGCCTCCCTCAGGTGGTCTCCTCCGCGGGCTCGTCTCCCTCCTCCCTCCGCTCTCTCCTGGGAGTCTCCTTCTGCCGCTCTCCGGCCCGGAAGCAGCTCGGACTCCCCCCGCCACAAAGGGGGCTCGTCAGAGTGCTGAGGATGCTGCTGCTGCTGCTGCCGCCGCCTCCGCCGCTGCTGCTGCCGGTCGTGCTCCCTGTCGGGGGAGTGCTGCTTCTCTCGGCTCTCCTCTCTGGCTCCTCCCTGCCGTCTCCCCTCTTCCTCCTCCTCCTCCCCTCCCTGATGCCGGTGACAAGCGGAGGACGTGGGAGCGGGAGGAGCCCCCAGCCTCTCACGGCTCTCGTGCAGGGGAGGGGAGGAGTCAAGCTCAGCTTCGGGGTGGCCCGGGTCCCCGCTCTGGGTCATGGAGAAGTACCTCAGCGCCCTCTCCTGGTGGCTGCTGGACGGGGCCTGTTGTTGGGCAGGGATGTAGGGGATGGCGGTGGATTTCCCCGGACGGAGACCGCCATCATCGGCAAGGATGCCGGCACCGCTGCCTGTTGCCATGGTTACTGAGGTGACTGAGGCTTGGGAAGTGACGGCTGCCACGGAGCGGACCAGGGAGGCCGACAGCGGCTCCAGTTTGATCTCGCCTCCATTTTTAAGCTACAAAAAAAAAAAGCAAGAGTGAAGTGAGAAAATCTGTAGATGTGGAAACACACCAGAGGACATGAGGGGACTGACTTGAACATACGGTGTGGACATGATAGAGGGAGGGGAGAGTAGCAACTGAGGCAAAACCTTGAAACAAATATACTCACCAAAAGCCACCTTTACAAAAGCAGTTCCACAAAACACCCACATTAATGTGCAAATATGTGTAAAGCCGCCTACAACCAGAGACACTGCATCACACAGTCTGATCACAAATTTGGACTTGCATTGACCAGCACACATTTCTGCACAAACATCAAAGCCAGAATCACCCACATACTTATTAAACCCTGTAGAAGCTTATGAAAAAAAAAAATATATATATTTTTATTCAAGTCGACAGAACCTGAATAAACCACCATGCACCTTTAGTGATACCTCATGCTTGTTATGCCACAATACAAGCATGACACAGAAGCAGCTGAAATCATCCGAATGGAGGCGAAAAAGGCAGCGACAGGACAAAACACAGGTCATTTTTAATCAAAACACATTGATTTGTGTGTTTACGGAGCTCAGCTACTGTAAGCAGCAAACAAGACAACACAGCTCACTTTCTATCCGGACAAATCATTTGACGTAGATATCAACCAACGCAGCCAATCGGTTTTACAGGCAGTGGGATCTTACATGTTCTTCCTGATTGGCCACTAAGTTGCTGTTACACGGCGGCGGCTCGGCCTCCTGTGTGGACACCAGTGATTTGCCATGACTCACCGCCGAGGACATGCTGGAGGTGGAGTCTTTCACAAAGCATTCAACACAGGCTTCTCCCATTACTGTCTTATTTAATTTCTAATTTAAGACACGGCACTTTATGAGAACACCGAGGTACTTCTCTATGACCCAGAAAATATAACACGAGAGAATCATTTGTAGCTGCGAGCTGAAGAATATCCATCTGAGTGATGCTGTCTCTGAACTCAGCGTTATCCACACAGCTGTGCTTCTCAAACTTCTGCTGAGACGACTGCTGTGACAGTAATTATTTATCAAACATCTCCAAATGGTGTTTGCCTTGCTAGCATTACTCACAAGGGTGGTTATTTTTTTTTATAAAACATTTGCTTTCTCTTTTAAAAAAGTTGTCAACATATTTATGAATCTATGGTAATAAGGAGTTTTTTTTTTAAAGAAAAACACGTACCTGCTCCACTTCTCCCTGGGTGATAGGCTGCGTCTGAAACCGTGTGTTGGCTCTGCGCTGGCGGGTGTCCCCCCGGCCCGCCTCGGTGGTCTTCCCGGTGGTATGGGCGAGGCGGTTGAAGAGGGCCATCTTCTCGGCCAGGCTGAGGGCGGACAGGTCGGGCTCGTCTGGCACCAGCTCCAGCTGCTGGCCGCCAGCATCCGCCAGGGTGACGGTGGCTGGTTTCTGGTGCAACTCTGGGGGGTCTTGCTCTGGGGCGGCGGCTGAGCTTGGATGAGAGGAGGCCTGGATGCTGAGGGAGAGATGGTGAGCAGTCTTTTACTGACCATTTAACCCTGAAGAAGTCTTATTCTAAGGATAAAAGCTTTCATTCATTTAAGGGATGCAATAATCTCGGTTACTAGCATTATCATCTTATAGTATATTACTGGCATTAGCAGAAACTACTGCTGCTGAGTCATTAACTCTACACACGATGGTGCAAAGTGTGCATGAGGAGTAGCAGCTGTATGGAACTATTTTAAACCCGTCATCCAGAACAACACAAACACTCTCTTGAAAAGTAGAAAAGAAAATCTGCTGTTCCTCTCTTCTGTTACATGCACAAATAAAAAATGTATGTAAATATTGGCATGTCAGCAACTGGCAAAATTGTAACTACTTTACAGTAGCAAAATCGCACTTATCACTACTATATTCATTATACAACTGAAGATGTATGCCAACAATGGCCGGGTAATCACAGTGGCAAACGTATCAGATTACAGCTGCAGCACAGACATAAGTAGATCAGCGCACATATGTCAGATAATCATATAATGCACTCAGATGTTTGCAGGCGATTCCCAGCACTGTGTTGGTTAAACCAGGGGTTGGTAAACAAACTGCATGACATGTGAACATCGACATGCACGCCCGCGGGGATGGGGGCTCTCTGTAAAACCTGTAACCTGTTTCTACACTGGCTTTCATCACACAAATGTGAGAAACGCTGCAGGAAGGAATGCTTGGGAGAGCGTGTGAATGGGTAAAGGCTGTGGGCTGCATGCACCGCTTTGACCAGGAGAGGGAGACGGTGAGAAAAAAAAAGTCATGTTCACATTCTTCAGATCAAATTAAAGTGAATGACCTTTATGAGTTATGCAATCAACAATCACCAAAAACGTAAGCAACTTGTTCAGTCTTTCTTCACTCTTTAAGAATAATTCATAATCTCTCGCATACCTATCAAACACAAACATACAATATTGACTGGGGCAAACAACATGTACACAAATCCAGTCCAGCTGTACCTGATGCTCGTCACACTGGTACTGAGGCCTGTGGGGCTTGGGATGCGAGTCACAGTGTGGCCCCCCATGGTGGGGTCACTTATTAGTGAGAAAGCGGAGGAGAACAAAGGTGAAGCAAAGCAAAGCAAAAAGCAAAAAAAAAAAGTCACTTAGAGAGAAGAAACAGGACTGTGAAAAGAACTGATTGTTCTAAGTTCTGACAGAGACTAATTTCTACCTTGAAGCGTTGACCACCTCCTTGTTGGTAACAGGCTGAGTGTGTGAGCGGTCCTGAACTCGTCTCAGGCGCCTCTCGACAGCCGCATTGCGAGATCGAGGTTTGGGAACGCTACCATCCGATGTCCTCTCCAACTCCTGGAAGATATTGGTGATTGTTACTCAACACGTGAAAGCACACATTAACCATTATCAGGATACAAAGAAATCAATCTTATAGACATTGTACAAATGTGTCAAATATTCATTATGATTGAAATGTCCAATAAACAGGATGTGTACCCTGAAGAGAGACCTCTTGGCAGCCACACTCATCTTGGCTCTCTCATCCAGTTTTTCTCCATCTACAGAGAAGACACATAACAATGTCGATGAAATACCATTAATATTAATACCACATAAAATTAATACCATTAATAGATCTGAAGTGTTGAAGAGAGTTGGGTTTTATGCAACTTTAAGGCGTGGGCGGAGGAAGAACTTTTGAAGCACTTGCCTTCAGCATCATGCAGCTGTGATGGACTGAGACGGGATCTAAAAATGTAAAAGAAAAAACATCAGAAATCAGCACCTGGA
>CAESWR010000428.1:536096-551306 GCA_903171835.1 Mullus surmuletus | reverse complement strand
CAAAAAATCCAATAAGCAAGATGTGTGAACTCGTCTGAGCTCCAAAGGTCCATCATGCACTGCCATCAAATGTATGTTCTTTGCCAGCAAAATGACCAGAGAATTCCTGCAGAAACCCCCGTCATGTACCTATCAGTCTCCAAACGCTCTGCAGAGGTGATGGGCTGCGTCCTAAACCTCTCCGACATGCGATTTTCCCCCGGAGTGATGTAGCGCCGGGGCCTCCTTGTGCCCCTGTCTCGATCGCTGCCGTTAGCTTGATCTACCTCCATTGCTGACAGATCTACTTTAGTAGTCTCACTTTGGGGGAGTGATGGCGCCATTTGAAAAGGTTGACGAGGACAACAATGAGGGAGAGTGAGAGAACTATTAATGATGGTTGTTTTTGATATACTTAAAAGTACTCACATAACCTTGCAGCATAGCGGTACAACTGGAAAAAGTAATTAGCTGATCTTGACATGCACCAAACAACTGCCAAATATTAATTAAATGAAAGCAATAGATTTGGATACCAGTCATGCTAGCAATGTCTCCATATTGTTTTATTATTATGTGTTTGCCAGAGCATACCAATGCAGAGTTAGACATTAATTAGCAACACAGAGCCCATGCCAGTGGACCTACAACTCAGGCTTCCGGTTGGCATTCTCCAGATAGGAGTGTCGCAGCTGTGCAACTGACACCCGGGTGTCCAACGTGCCCATCTCCCCATTGGCCATTCCTGCTGGTGGGATGGCTCTGGATGGTTCTCTGGCAGCTGCTCGCTCCATACGGTACATGGCAGAATGTTGGCTGATGCCTATATCTGACATGGAGCGGGTTCGTATCTTGGGTTTGGGCCCTCCGCTGGCCTCCACGCTCCTGTGCTTTGCCTGGGGCAAAGACAAGTCCTTCTGGATATACACGGCAGAGTCGAACCTCTGCTGCCCTAGTGGATCCTGCTGCTGCCTTTGAGGCTCAAACTCGCTCTTTAGCTGAGTATCTGGTTTTCTCCAGGAGTCTTGCAGCTGACCCTGGGGTTCTGGTCTTTGGGGTTCATTTTCCTGCTGTCTTTGTTGCTCTCTGCCACTGCGCTCATGTTGATGTTGCCTTGGAGGATCTTGAGCACCTTGTTGTCTGCTCCTGGGTTCTGGTTGTGGTTGCATGGGCTCCTGGTGGTATACTGGTTCAGATGTTTGCTGCTGTCTGGTCTGCTGGTGTACAGATTGATGGTGAGACTGGACAGATCTCGATACTCTCTCTTCTTGGCTGTCAAGGCTGGAGCGATGCTCTCTTCCTCTTTCTCGGATCCTCTCAATATTCCTCTCCCTCCCCCTCTCTCTTGGCCTGTCTTTGTCCCAGTCTTCCTCGCCTCGACTCATCCTCCTCCGCTCTGGGCTGTAGGTCTGCCAGTCCATATCTTCTGTCTGGCCCCTGTGAGGATCATCCACGCTCCGTTCCCTCCGACGAATTTCTGAGGGCAACACAGCTTTCCTGCTCTTTAGGAGGCCTTCTGTGGGGGCATCTTCTTTCAGGGCTTGCCTAGCCTCCAACCTGGCCTCCCTGTGGGCGGCATAGATTTGATCAGCACTCACTTTCCTTCGTGGCTGAACCTCTGGAGGACTCTGGACTTTGCTACTGGACACTGGTGCAGGCATCGCCATGTAGGGCTGGTGGTCCATGGCAGGGCTGGAGTGTTGGTACTCATGGGCCGGGACAGAGTACGCTGTTTGACCATAGGCTGGTTGATGGCCTGGACCGGGGTGTGCTGGGGGAGCAGTTCTTTGCTGGGTGGGATCTGAGCTCTGTGGCATGTGCTGTGGTATGTTCTCCTGAGCCCGATGTCGGTTACCCTGGTGCCTGTCTGGACTCCACTCAGAGGACCTCTGAACAGTTTCATCCCTGGACAATCGGTCCCTTACTCGGATTCTTGGGAAAAGACAAGGGACACTGAGATCTCAATTCCATCAAAGAGCTTCAACAGTCAAGGTACAGGCTCTTTTCTCCACAAGAAAATGTGGATCAACAAGGTTCAACAACATTTTATCATTTGGCTTAACTTCAGACACATTAACCTCAAAAACAAAACAGTATTTAGTTGCTTGGTTTTAGTTTTGCAATCGGATTCTCACAACATAAAGATCATTTGAGTGTGTCCCAACTAAGCACATATTGTGAAACAGAAAAGTTGACTCCATGGGACTATCACGGGACCGACGTGAGCTCTCAATCCGACACTAGAACAGCAGCAGCATGCACAACTCTCACTCCTTCTCTCTTACCTACTGATGATTTCCGTGCCAAAAAGTAAGCCAAACTATTTTCATCTGTAACCTTCTGGCCTTTAGTAGCCAAAGGTTGCACTAATCTCATTGTGGGCTACTAAGCCAGACATAATGGGCCTCTGCCTTATCTGACATGTCACGAAGGATTTAAACAGTGCTCATTCTACATTAGAACAGGCTAATACTTTCAAGCATAAGTGCCTGTTGGGGCTGGTTGTAGAATGTTGAGAATAAATACTAAATACATTCCGGTCATAGATGGCATCTGTTAGTACATAAGGGGTGCGTTGTCTATCATTTTTTTCTTGCGCTTGCTCTTGTCAACTTGTAAACAACTACCCAGATCTCTGAATTTCCCCTGTCAATGCTCCTCAAAGACTCACCATGTGCCAGACTACATTCAAAGGCTGATCAGACAGCTAATAATGTCAAGTATCTAGGCCACCGTCTAGTCAAGAGTTATACGTATGCATGCAAAACTGAAACATAATCGCCATGGCCACCTATACTTCCAAGTTAACATTTTTTTTTCGTTTTCCAGTAATCCATGCTTGCTAAAATGGTTCTATCAGGTGATTAAACATGCGTAAGGTCTGTCAATGGGAAATCTGTGTCAAGTCTAACGACATTGTCAAAGTCACTGACGTGGCACAAGAGTCAGGTGTAATTTCATAGGGGTTAACAGGGCAGAATGTGGGAGGATGAGTGGGGGGTGGGATGAGTGTAGCCTCAGCTGAAAAGTGCTGAGTCAGTGGGTCTTTGACCGAGTGGGTCAGGGCCGGGAGCTGACTACTGTTGTCACCCTGTCAAATGTGGTTCAACAACACCACTCAACTGCGGAGCAAGTCCAGGACACACGCACGCACGCACACATGCACGCACGCACGCACACACACACACACACAGCTCCAGATTTTGAATGAAAAAAATAAAAGATTGATTTAATTTTTCTTTCTAAATCCAGCACAAATTAGTCAAAGAATGAGTTCTAGCCACTAGAAAAGTAAAATGTATTTAGTAAGTCCTTCCAGGAATAATTATTACATTATGAGACTAACAAAGGTTTGTCAGTCACAAAATCAAAACACAGTCCAGTCATATCTATTAATCGACTGTTAAATGGGATTTGATTAATGAAGGCCTGTGTCCACAAAGACGTTTTTTTCCTTGCAGAAAAGTTCCCATCACCAACTATATTTCGAATATTATTATACAATCTGCTTTTTATTAAGATATCTAGTTGTCATAGTCTGTTGTATGACTGCCATGATAATCCTTACTTACCTATACTCTGTATAGGTAAAATCAACACAATCGCCAGTCAAACGCCAAATAATCTGCTCTGATTGGCTCTGATAAAAGAAGCGACAATGAGGACTCCAGGTAGGGGCTTGAAAGCTCTCTCCTATATTGAAAAAAAGACAATAGTGCTCTGAAAAAGAACACTAAGTGGACACAAGCTTGAGGGGAAGTATTACTGGGCGGCGGTGAGGTCTTCACACAGGGGATCCTGAGGGGGCAGTACCTTGAGGGCCTTGACGGCCAGCTGAGGACCGTTTGAGTGTCGCTCTCTGAATCTGTGTTGAGAGACCAGTCGCTCTTTGACAGGGCGGCAAGGCTAGAGAGTGATGCGGTAACAGTGTCAAACCATGACGGGAAAAACATTTCATCGTCCTCGCTGTGATTAATGCTCAGTGATAAGTTATAAATATATTCCTTTTTGGTGCAGAAGCTTCAGATCAGCATGGTGAACATGGTTAAGATTAACAGCCTTTCCCGGCTGCAAAAGCAGATTCAGATGTATTATAGAAGGTATCTCTTACTGAACCACGCTGGATTTAAATCAGTTACCTCTCTGGACAAGCTGGGAAACCGTATACTCTCCAAAAACCCACCCTGCTATCGTCCTTCTTGCCCTACAACCTTTCCATGATGAGATCCCCAGAGCAAGTCTCTAAGTGAAACTGGAGCAGGGTGGGCAAGACGAAGCTAAACCAACCTTCTAGAAAGATCCAAACGCTGACGGCTTGGCTAACTGACCAGCCAGCCAGCGGCTCAAACTGCACTGCATTGTGAACTTGCTCCCCAAAGACATTTCTTTCATTCAGAAACAAACTGGTGTAGATTGATGCTCAAGGGGAGTCAATAACTAATAGTGGCGAAAGAAGATTGACCTTGACAGGAATTGACAAGCAGTTGGTGTATTTGTGTGTTCTCTCACGTTAGATATCCACAGTTACTCTTTTACACTTTACGATTCATGTGCAGTTATATAAACAGCAAATAAACACCCAGAGAGAAACAGAATGATGCGTGATAAAGTTGCAGGCTATTTTTAAATTTTAAAGCGTCACTGATATTATCAAATGGCGAAATGGCATACTAGACCAGACCTTTCACCTTTTTATTGAGTCATTTTGTGTTATATGGAGGACTAAAGCTCAGGGAGGAGTATTCTTGGTTTGTGTTTGTGCATACATTTTTGGTGTCAGGTAATTTGACACTGCTTTACCGTAGGTATGAAACTCTGTGTGGGATTCATGGACCTGTTTTCAGAACTCACCCCTGCCTGTTGAGGATGCTCTGCGCCTGCTGCTCGATGAATAGATCCCCAGGTGAGATGCCATAGCGAGTGGAAGGCAGTGAGGCCCGGCGGGCGGTGCGAGGTGAGCTTGGCACCGCTGCAATGCTGTAGTCCCGGGTGGAGGCGGGGCTGGGCTCCGGGTGGGCGGTGTCTTGGTGGTGGTGCTGCTGCTGCTGAGGCGGTGGAGGTGGTTGCTGCTGCTCCTGGGACCTGATTCGAGAGGAGACTGTACGCTCCTGAGCGCCACCACGCCGGTAATTCTCCATGTTCATTGTTCTTTCCCGCTCTGAGAATCTGCTCGGTTGCTCTTGTGTTGGTGGAGGGACTTGGTTTGTGTGGGCGGGGCTTGATGTGTTAGTAGACGCAGGATCCTGGTGAGTCCTCATGTATACCCTGCCCACACCGGCACGGTACGGCACCCTGGGCTCCCGACCAGTCTCCTCAACCTCTGTTTTTTCCCGCCTTGCTGTAGGTTGCCGGTCCGAGGCTTCATGCTCACGCCGGGAACGGTAGCGGGGTGTGTAATCAATGTCCGCCTCCTGGTCCAGGAGGATGCCGTACCGCTCGGAAAGCTGGCGGCGGCGTTCAGCTTTGTAGCGGGCGATGCGCTCAGCCTTGGAACTGAGGCTGGCGGGGTCTGTCGAGCCCGTTGTGGGAGTCGAGGAGGTGGATAACGTCACAGGGTCAACGTACACCAACATTGGCTCTTGGCGGCCGCTGCCTCCTTTGACCTGTGGGGTTCGTTGTTGAGGTGACGTTTGCTTCTGAGGGGCCTCGAGCTCCTCTCGACTGTAGCGCCTCACTGTGGAATAAGAAGTAAACTGATATATACCAAAATTGTGACAGAACTGTGCCAATTTCTGATGTTTAATTATCACATGAAAACTCAGCTCATGATTACCACTTAAAAACTTAATGAAATAGGGGACAAAAACTCTTTTCACGCATTCATAAAGATGTGGCATACTCAAAAGCACACTTCCAAAACAATCAAACATGCAGTATCTTGTCTTTTGCAATGATAATTCATCACACTAATAGTATGAAGAGTTTTCATTCAAGTAACCCATGCAGGGAGATGGAGTCCGGCCAACATGGCGACTCAGGACCACGATAAGGTAATTATGTAATCTGTAATATTTGGTTCCTCCCAAACAGACCAAGGCTGTGCAGCATGCCATGCTTACCCATCACACAAGGCTCACAGGGGTCTGAAGCGCGAGTGTACCGCGGTGGATCCTCCTCCAGCATTCTGTTGGAGACCAGACCACCGGGCAACAGGGTGGGGGGAGCATCGCTTTCAATCCCGTCCAGACGCCGGGCTATCCTCTCTTTCCTGTTACAGGTAAGCGGCAGAGGGTACAGTCTATCAGCAAACATAAACAACCATGTAAATAATACAGAAATGCCACAAATACTGCACCTGTTCATTTCTATATCCGCTGTAACAGGTACCTCAAAGTATTTCTTCAACTCTGAAACTGAAAAGTTGGATAGATTATGTGAAAGGCACCGCAAAAGAATCAAAACAGCAGGTTTCTTATTTGATTCTGGCATAATGGTAAAAGCTGAGAACTAATGCACACCCTTGGGAAGGACGACCAGAAGTTTGGCATCTGTATCTGAAACACTCTTGACCAAAGCGGTCTTGTCACCCAAGGAGAAGTCACTCTGAAAACTAAACGAGAGGGAGAGTCACAAATCTAACATCAATATGAAACACATCAGAAAAAAAAAGTTCTTCTTCTGCAATCCTAAACATGTTGTATAAATGGACTGTGACAGATTGGTATCTGAAGCTTCTTGACTACTCCGTACTAAGTGAATTATCTTAAAGAGGTGAAGGCAGGTAAAGCTGGAACTCCACTGGTGTCGATTTCATTTGGATCCATCTTAAGAATCAGGTCATCGTGTCTTGACCTTCCTCCAAAGGGAAACAAACATTCACATACCTAATGGAATAGCTTTACCTGGTGATCTCAACAGATCAAGCAAGCTGTGCAAAACTTACTCTTTGAACAGAGCCATGATCTAATCCTTAAAAAGATCAATGCATTTTACTTAAGATTTTCTCCTGGGACCAAAGTAAAATACTACAAATGACTATAACAGTAGGCTTTTTGCAGTGTGTTCTTTAAGTAGGAATTGTGGCTCTAATGCTATGTGCAAAAAAAGTGTTAAGGATAAGCTGTTCCAGGCATCTCCAGCTTTAATGCTTACTGTGCATGATAAGCTAAAGCACTCCTTGCTAAATCTATATCCGAACATATCCCTATCTTGATGACACGGCAAAATAAAACACTTAAAATCCTGTATATTTAATGAAGCACTTTAGCACTTTGTTCTTTTAAACTGTGAGAATCATCCCGACGCATGACCTGAAGTATTCATAAGATAAAAAAGTACATCTTAGTCTGTATATGTGGTGATTGTTAACGAAAGAATACTCACCTTAAGGCTTCTGTCGGCAATGAGGTGGAGTTGCAAAGTTTGGCGGGAGATTTAGATCCAAATCCTGAGAAGAAACAGCATAAATCCATCAAAATTTTAGTTCACAAAAATGCACACTTAATTGCATGTTCCCTGTTTCTATCCCCACTGTAACTACAATTAAAGACTTTTTCATATCAAATTATTCTCCATCTTATTTCAAGAACATGTACTATGATAAAAAACAAAACAAAACAAAAACATTTTGGTGTGTTCTCTGGGATTCAGACCCTGGTTTCACACAAGGCTTGGGAGTTTGTGAGAAAATAAATAATGAGTTTAAGTGTAAATTAAAAAAAACGACAAAAAAACAAAACTTAAATGGTTATGCAATGTACCATTTAGCTAATTAGCTTCCAGCTGTATGAGTCACTTCAGACATAGAGAGAATCCACTTAACATCACCGAAAACCTGCCATCCTGTCACAGCAACAGCAGCCTGTTGTAAAGTTGTATCCCAGTATAGGAGAGAGATCATATAACGGCTCCAGGCCCTATCAGAACACCTCCGGCTTATTTTGGCCACCAAAAGACTGTGTGGAAACCGATTGGGGACACAGGACAAAAAATGTAGATATGCGCAGGTGTGGTGGAAGAAGCTCAACACCCACTTAGATGTCAAGTTTAAGGGCTTGTTGTGTTCCATCCAGAAACGGATCCAACAACTTTGCTGCCTTTCCTCACCAATTAGCGTCACCACTGTCAAAGCATCCTATCAGAGCACATTTGAGCTTTCAAAGCTGGCAGTGAGCGCATGTTGGTGTGTGCACTTGCATGTGTCTGGAAAGCCCCTTGCAAAGACGTCAGACTTCCTTTCCCTGGAAACAGGTTGTCAACAAAACAAGGAGGCTCAGGCATGGCTGTGCCAGAGAGAAGCTTAGGCTGCTGACGGACCCAAAGTGAGCGTTGGTGAGGAGAGGAGGATTTTCTATAAATATTCAGAGGTGCAAAATAGACTCCCGGAGTAAACTGGGCCCTCAACGTGAACAGTGTGGTAATGGGTGCTGGTGCAACTTGAAGAGCCTTCATGCACCTCAACAGACGCTGGTACATCTTGTGACGTTTAGAAAGGGCAATATCACAGTAGAGGACATTATGAGGAAATAAAAGCAAAGAGATGTAAGTTTGAAGTCAAACCTCCCTCATAGATCACTCTCTAACTACACACTCATTCATTCAAAGCAGGCCTTCTATTAGCATTCCAGCTCGTACAAGATAAAGTAAACTCTGTGTACCTTCTCTTGATACTGGTGTTGGGTCAACCAATGATCCAGCAAAGCACAAAAGAGGAATCAATCAACTGTACATCAGATTAATGCAGATTGTACCGTCGCACCCAAACTCATTTAGCTCAGTAAGGAGCTAAATAGCATTACCCAAGTTCTCCGACACAGAGCTAAGACTGTGTCGAACCATCCCAAACTAGAGCCATCCTTCCCTTCCCGAAGGCCTTACCTTGGCCACAGTGCTGCACATTATTCACATGGTAACTAGAGATCCATGGGTTTCGAAACATGTTTGGGGAGAAGAGAAGGATGCCCCCACTGCTGGACTTCCTCCGGTCACAGATGAGGCAACAACGATGGATGGAAGGAAGGGCAGCGGCAGCGGCAGTGGTGGAGGTGAGGGGCAGCTACAGTCCAGCGGCCCAGCAGGGATGGATGGCAGCGCACACACTCGCACACACACTTGGAAGAGCACACAGCCACAGAGCTGTTTTCCCAGGAGCCCCGGCCCTCACAGACTGGCTGTCATACAATACGAGTGTGTCTGTATGTGCACGCACCGGCAGCAGAGGGAGAAAGACAGCACAGCAGGAAGCTAAAGCTGCTCAGGGCCCTAATCAGATTACAGGCAGAAATTAGCCTTGATGATAAAAACTCTGGAACAGGATTGGAGGAGGGTGCCGGCAGGGCTGCAAGGGGTGGCATGGGGTCCAATGCTCCTGGAAATCAGATGCTATGTCGGACTTAATGCATAACCAGGAGACCCGGAACTCAAATTAAGAAACTGTAAGGTGGTTTGTCTGATTCTGAATTCCACCACTGTGTGGAATCAACTGATCAATTACAGGTGCAGACCTTAACTGACAACACTGTCAAAGCCTGTATGAAATGTCCTCACTGATCACTTAAAATAATGAGAAAAGGGAGAATTATTCTTAATTACAGTTGTTGAATCAAACAGAAAAAGCTCGAGTGGGTGCAGACAAGGGACTTGTGTAAGAAACAACCCACTTGATAAGGGAGTGGTGGGACAAGGGGTTGAGACAAGTCATGTGATATGCACTCCTCTGGTCATGGTTAAAAACTTTTTCAATACATAGATGCACTCATATCAGCTCTCTCTCATAGATTCATGTTAATTCCCTATTCTAGAATATCTGGAATAATAATAATCGTAATACACACTGTTTAAAGACACAGATATGTCATTTATGGCAATGTTATTGACATGATGATATTGATGACAATGATGTTATTGACATACCAACTGGTACAACTTTCTGACACAACCTGAGGTAATTTGATGACAAACATAATTGTAAAAGTAAACAAGAGGTGCTTTTACTTCTTGAGTAGGATATCAGTTATGATGTGTTACTATTAGAGAGATATCGCACTGGGAAGGTGAGAGAACTTAGATACATCTACTACTTTTACTCCCCCTCATGCTCACTTGCACTCTTCTCTCCTGTCTGATACGTTTTCTCACCCTCCCCAACACACACATGCACTCGGATATATACACACACACCTCCCTTCTACCTCCCCTCGTCTGCCTAGACGCCCCTAATAAGGCAACATGTGTTGTGAGTGGCTGCCTTGGGGAGAGGTCACCCTGTCAGCCGGCCGCCTGGCGGTGTTTACCAGGGGACCGTCTCCACGCCTGCCCTGCCTTGTTTTCTTTCCCACTCGCTTCTCGCCTCCATTCCTCTGATTTGTCATCCTTCCTTGTGTGTTTCCTTCTTCCCGCTGGCCCCTCCTACTCATTCCTCTCATCCACTCCTTGCATTCTTCATGTTCATTTTTTATATCTTATCCCTCTTTAGTCTCTTTCTCTTTTTCTTATCTCACTTGATAACTCTCTGTCTACTTCTACGCCGAAATAAAAAACAAGCATGACTGTTTCTTCATTAGCAGCACACAAATTCCAAATTTCAAAACAGGTTCATATGTCACTTTCTTAGAATCTCAATCACATGGAGGAGGTGTGTCACTTTTGCAACTTGTGTCACACTTCATAACCAAGCAGTGGTTTGTTGGATCAAACAGCAGTTAAAAGGGTATTGAATCGCATTACCCACTGCGTTGTCTTTTAAAAATAGCTCTTTACAAATCATGAAATAAGTGGCTATGTACAGAACTCCAAGATATTTTTCACATGACATCACACTCTGGAGAGAACATTTTGTTGTCCAAGGGATGCTGGTTACTTTTCACAGCTAGCAGGGCTGTTTAGCCAAAAAGGTGGGCAGTAGATAGGCTATACAATCCTAACCTGTACTCCTGGACCTACCCGACTCGAGGCCCTGACCAGTGACTTGACTGCAGTACTTTAAACATGAGACTTACACAATTGTCACCTACGGATACGCAACACAACAGCTCAATAGCTTTCATCTATTTCCAAACTTTTTTTATTGTCACTGGAGAGGTGATAGAGTTACTCTTGGAACAGTAGTCTCCAGTGTTGATTCAGCTTTTGCCCTACCACACAAGTATAACTTATGTGAAACTGTCTGTAGATAATTATTTGCATAGTATTTGTAACATCAACATGTAGACAGAAGACTGCTTGTTACACAAATGGATCTGAGACCTCTAGAGTTGAATCTCTTGGGTCAAAGATAGAACTGTGAAACTCAGCTCAATAATTTCCTCTTGCAACACAAGATACACACATAACACACACACACACGCCAGAATCAAACACTTCAATAAAACCGAACACCCAGGACACTGTGTAAACACCACGAGGCAAAATGTCTCAACAAATCCCAGCGTGACTCAACATCAAAGTGTCATCAAACTTTTAGCTGGGAAACTTGACAGTGAGCTGCTGAATAAGGCTCCAGGCTAAGGATGGAGTTCTCCCCTCAGAGACCAAATACTGTTTGATCCTTTATTCCAGCCCGTCTTTATACGCCCTGAGCTTTACACTTTAAATGTGCATCGTGTCTGGCTGGAATTCAGCCCAGACTTCTGTTTTAGCCTCGTAAACTGAAGCCAAAGTCATTCAAGGCAAGTTTCAGAGGCCATCTTCAAGGTATTGCCAACTGATAAGAACAAACTCCCATCTAGATCGACCATGAAATGGCTACTGGGACATAAAAACTGTTGGCTACAGACGATACGGATAATATGAGTCCAATAGTGCCAACTCTGGAGTGGTAGCAACAAGCATTAGACATGTCAGCTGCATGGAACTGCTTTTAAGTCAAAAACCCAACAATGCAAAGAGTAGGCTCTGGTGACACATTCTTAAATTTCACTGAAGATAGAATTTGCGATGCTCTTTCATAGCACATCTGCACTGCAACCATCATCATGTGTTTGATATTACTCCCACAACAGAGCACAAAATTGGCTGTTTGGGGGAAGAGGAATCTTGATTCAGGATGGGGATCAATGACACAATTGTAATGGTATGACTTTGTTAACATACTTAAAGACAAAACTTTCCCCAGGTGAGCTAATAACATTTTAGTAAGAAGCAGACACTGCCACAGATCCTGACCTGCCTTTATTAGGACAAATTCACTCTGTTTAGGTTAGCTGGCACAAACACAGTAATGTGAAACAAGCAGGAATCTAAACACAAACATGCGAGATGAACCCTCTCTCGCGCACAGGTCAAGTGTGAGCCCGAGGCAGCGGAGAACCTCCAACCTCCATCTTGCCTCCTCCCTTAAACATTTACTCTGGCATCTCCCTCCTGAAAGCCAGATCCGCGTTCCTCTCTGCTGTCTTGCATCACTCTGCCTGACACTCGGCACAGAAATTTGCCTGCTCTGCTCTTATATGGATATCGATGAGCACACAGAGGAGAGAGACACTTAAGAAGTTCTGCAAGTTGGAGGCGGAGAGGAAAAGAGACAGAGAAGGAGGAAGTGGACTTCACTCCACAAATGGTTACTGGAGCTACTTGAGTGATGCAAGAACATCTCAACACGATGTAACACTATGGAGGCGACTCAGGCGGGCCATGATGCAGCTTCAATTTTTCAATTTGATGATGACTGTTCAGTAACAAGTACGGAATGTCATTTGTGCGGCTAAATTTGGCTCAATGGCTCACAGAAATGAAGGATGAGAGCGAAAAGGTGATATGCAACCCGAGCCATCGCCCCGAATACAACCCATATTCCCGGTTGTGCCTCACCAGTTTGCCATCTGTGAGGTACATGGTTGTTGGTACGATACAGCCTGCAAGTCGCTTCATTAAGAGAGGAAAATGCTACAGAACAACACAGCCTTTGTCCTTTCAATGGAAACAAAGCAAAAACATCATTTAGTTTTTAGTACTGAATTGGTTAAGACCTGCAAACATCTTCATATCTGGATGTGTATGTATATGTGGCTGGTTCCATGTTACTGTGCATGGGATCCAAACAGCAGGCGAACATCCAGAAAGGGGCCAGCATGTCAGTGGGCCAGCGGGAGTCTGTGGACAAGCCCACTGACAAACTGAGAGATGACAGAAAGAGGTCATAATCAGAGATGGGGCCGAATACAATCTCCCTGGATAAGTAGTACAGGGAAAATAACACTCAACAGGTGTGTAATGGGTTAGCTGGCCTCAGATAGTACATAGGGGAAGATGCTGATGGTTGCATGGCGTCCATTTACCTCAATGTTGGTCTTGTATTTTACAGCGGTGCTTAAGAGGTATGTCAACAAGTATCTTTATGCTTCTAATAGCTCAATCTAGGTATTTTCAGTACCAAAAAACTACATTCACAAGCACCGATAGGTTCCATACTGGCAATAGTCCCAAGGACTAATGTTAAAGCTTCATGTGTTTCTAAGCAAAGTGGAACGGTGGAAATTCCCCATGTCCTCTTGCACTTATGAACAAAGAAGATTAAAATATTATGCAAAGTTCGTGATGCATGCAAGTTCAAAAACTCTCAATATACAATAGTGAACACTTGCACTTCATATTGGGTGCTTGAGTACTGTACCCCTTCAACTGTCTGTATGACAGTGCAACTTTAAGTGTAAGATCAATATGGAGGCTTGACTTTCATTTAAAAATAAAAAATAAAAAAAAGAACTGCGCCAGTCTTATGCAGACGAACACAACCTGGTGGCAAAGGGTCAGGCATGGGGCCGCTCACTAAACCTGTCGCTCATCTTTGACGAGTGTAGCAGGTGCCGGGCACTAAACAACTGCCATAGAGAGTCACACGCACTTACATACACACACGCACACATGCTATGAAAACAAAACTGCGCAGAAATGACGCCTGGCCGTGTTGGAACAACACACCAGGCCAACACATATCCGATAGATCAGCTGCACAAGCATACCAGCATACAGCCATAATCTGGAGTTTGGAATGCTAATACCCATGTGGTTACTTGAGACAGCGCAAAGCACAAGACGGAGGCTACTATATTCAGACCTCAGGGGGAGAAACTCAGATCTAATTTTTGGGGTTTTGTACTCAACCTTACAGATACAAGGGTGGTCGCCAAATTTTAACACCCTCTAGTTATGCTGCAGATATTCTTTCAAATCAGTTAAAGGTCCAATGATGCTTATCTTAAATTGAAAAATTCAGATTTCATCTCTCAGCATCACTGACATTTATAATAAGTGTAGACTTGAATAGGTAGTTTGGTGCGTTCAACAACAAAAGTTTGGGAAAAATCCTGTAATATTATTGTTGTTTTTTTTAAATGGAAAAGTTATGCACAAATGTACAGTGCACTTGTTGGACACGGTGTCCACACTTGCACCTCATTATACATTTAAAAGAAACAGCATGGACAGGAGTTTGGACACCACAGTCCAAACTTTGGGACAGCACCATACATAGACAGGGTTCAGTAACGCCCCCTTTCACGGACATCACAGCATTTACCTGTAAACACTTCTTGTAGTAGCTACAAGTCTTTTACTTTTGCATTTTGGATCTTTTGCAATGCATGCATTTTTTTTTCATTGAATATGTCTTGATGTTTGCTAAAAACATATCTTATGGAGTCTACTCAAAACATTAAAATATGTTTGTTAAGTGGTGCACAACCCCTCCGATAATATTGCAGCTCATTATGCTGCGGTATTGCGTTTACGATTCAACAATAAGTAACCACACGCAATAGATAAAACCTGCAGAGAAGCAATACTTACACACAACACACAAAAAATGGTGACTTCCATTAATCCTGACAGTGAATTTCAAGGCTGAGACCACCAGATGAAGGGTCTCACAAGTTCCTTCAAAACAAATCAGATGCGGATGAGATGGGCGGCGCAGGTGAGAGCAGGTAAAACCCCAAACGAAGGATCCAAAATCATCTGCCGTCCAGCAGGTCCGACCTCAGCAGCAGACAAATATAGCGTGGTGCTTTCCCACTGGCTCTGCTGCACCGGGCCAAATAAATCAATCCGGCAACTGGGCGAGTGGTGAAGAAGGGAGAGGGAGGAAGGAGGAGAGAGGTGAAGGAGGGAGCGAGGGAGAGAGCAGCGGCGGGGCTGGGTGGAGAGGACGGGCTGAAGCAAGGGGAAAAAAAAACAACTTCAAACTATTCCAAAAGTCAGTACCGTGGTTCTTCAAACATCCATTCTTGTCAGCCAGCTTCGTACGCTGGTGTGATAGTTTAGACTGACTGCAGGAGGCGACGCGATGCGGCATCC
>CAESWR010000428.1:517564-534189 GCA_903171835.1 Mullus surmuletus | reverse complement strand
GAGGTTAGCTAGTCAGAAGTTAGCTAGTCAGAAGTTAGCTAGTTAGAAGTTAGTTAGTCAGAAGTTAGCTAGTCAGAAGTTAGCTAGTTAGATAGTCAGAAGTTAGCTAGTTAGATAGTCAGAAGTTAGCTAGTTAGTCAGAAGTTAGCTAATCAGAAGTTAGCTAGTTAGATAGTCAGAAGTTAGCTAGTTAGAAGTTAGCTAGTTAGATAATCAGAACTTAGCTAGTTAGATAGTCAAAAGTTGGCTAGTTAGAAGCTTTACTGCCAGAAGTAAGTTGGAGTTTCACTCAACATTTCCCTTCTTTTTTTAATCTTCCCGACCCATTCTACCACTCTTATACTGTCTATGACTATTTCCCTTCATCTTTGAGGTCAGAGGTTATAACTTAACATGGAGCCCTCACTTCATGCTTCACCTGAAGAAACCCAGGTGAGTTCCCAATGAGTGATGCTAACTAGCAGCTGGTAACCAGCTAGCAAAGGTTACTTGTGTTGAGAGACATTTGACTATTTGCAACCTGTATACTGTTAAAATGTTAAAAACTCTGCGTAGGAGGGCGGTCAGGTCTAAGGTGGGCTTCACGTGATGGAGTCAGAGTCGACCATGTCTTTTTGCTGCTCGAATTGAGGCTTTGGTTTGATCCCAGAGAGAGTGTCTACCTGTATAAAAGTGGAAAGTTCTTGGTGAAGGGCATCATTTCCTCCATCTTGGGATCTGAGAAGGCAACCTCAGCAACTTACAGGTACATTTCACTGTATTTCTTTGACAAACGTTGGGTTTTGAAAGTTCCTTTTGGTTCCTTTGCTGTTATAAATTCCATCTTACTCGTCATCTTGTTTTGTAATGACCACTTTCATAGGATGCTTACTTATCTTCAGTAGCTTTATGCATGATATGTGACTAGCTACAGTATTATTTATCAGTATACGGTATACAGTCCTGTTTTTGGTGTCCCTGTGACTCAAATACCTGCCAAAACCACTATTGAGTAAAGCATTGTGCCACTGACAAGAAAGCTTTCCTGTACTGGGATCAAAAAGTATCACATAAGAGGAAATACTAATCAGACCTCTTGCTTTCCTTTTAGAGAAACATGGCACAGGAGGAATTTGAACAGAGTCTGAGGATGGATGCCCTCCAAGCCTCAGAGAGCATGCTGGGAGGTTTTCACAAGGTTCAGCTCAAGTATTGTCTTTGCCAACGCTTTGATCCAGCAAGTGGAGCTCACTGTGACAGTCTGGCAGGGTAATTGGGCTGCAATTTCCAGTTCACCAATTTACATGTGAGAAAGCACACAGGCGTGCACATACACACCGTTAATATGACTTTTAAGAATTTATTTAAGCTCCAACTGGGGTTTCTTTTGGAAATGGCAACATTCTTTATCAATGTATTGTCTCCATTCATGATTTTCAACATCCACACTTGTTAGTCTAAATCAATTTATAAAGTTTAGAAAAAACATTCATATATTTTAAGGGGATTGATCACAAACACAACTTTCATGCAAAGAGTTTATTTATGAATCCGACTGCAGTATCATACAACAGTAGCACAATCATATGACTATGGATTATGCTCATATTTATAGATACAAAGATAAAGGCATGTCTTAAACGAAAGAAAATGAATGAGTTCTCTTTTGATTTACTCTAAAAATAGCTTTTAAATACTTGGCATAGTTTTGTAAATTAAATTATGAAACATAATGTTTCGCCCACTGTTTTACTATTGGAGTACCAAATGCAAATATACTTTATGAAAAACATTTTTTTTCCTCCTCTCTCTTGCATTTCATGCAAGGAAGAAAAAAAGATGTCAGTGAGTACAAAAAGCACTTAAATCTCATATGAAAATAGAAAATATTACAAGTGTGCATAATTACTTCATGTTGCACATAACCTGCAGTACAAAAAGTCAAATGACACTATGTTCAAGTGTACCTGACATGCCAATTATTGGGGGGCGTATGTACTGAAATAGCTATTTGAATGTCGTCAGGGGCAGTTTACACACAAGACTGAGGCAAGGCCGTGCAGTCTTCGAAATGAATTTAAAATGAGATGTTCGTAATTATGCCAGTACACAGCTTGTCCTCCCTGCGATGCTGACCATGAACTAGAAACATCTGAAACACTGAATCTCATCCTGTACCTGTACGTTTTTATAATTATGCTTTTAGTATTGTTTCAACTTCACAGTTTTGATTCAATGTTCCGACAGATAAACAGCATGAAGAGCAGAAACTATCCACAATGCTACTGTACCTCTCCAGCTGGAGGAATGGCAGAACAGTAAGTTGTCTGTAAAAACATAAGGTATGAAACAGTGCTTAGTACATTAATATTTGGCATTGCCTGGAGTATAATGTAATGCACACATAATAAGGCGACATGATTATTCAAAATTTACAAGAAATGTTTGAAATACTAAGACAAAATTCTGAGTTGATAAAATGCTACAACTGTAAAATGCTACATAACAATTAAGTGATAGCTGATTATTGATGAAACAGTGATGAATCTCTACAGATCTGTTGTTGATACATTATACCAACGAAATGCCGCTTTGTGGAAAAGACACGTAAATGCAAACTCTATTGACAATGCTTTTTTTTTTTAATTTTCATTACCTAATAAGACTATTATGCATTTAAAATTATTTCAAAAACCCTGTATTTTTTCCAAAAATTGTTTTCTTTCTTGCAAATACGTAGTTCTTAGCCAAAAACGGCACTCTGCATTGTTTCCTTTAGTGCAATCCCATGTTAGTGACAGCAGAACCATTGAACAAATGGACATTATATTTAAAAAGGGGGGAGGGGTGGGGGGGGTTGGGGTAGAGACTGAAGGATGGGAGGAAGAAAGAAAAAGAAACAATTTCCCCATTTTATTTCTAAAGATTTTAAGGAACCAGCAACAGAACGGTACATGATTTGAATTGGAAGACATACAAAGACAAAAATAAGACAGAGGCCATGTTTGACAACCAACAGAAGGAACACAGCTGAGATGGACTGATGTATCAAATATCACAAGGAGCGTCCGACATTGACTTTGTTAGCGTATGAAAAAGCACTATCAAATAGGAAATCATGGCACAATCAGAGATTTTCCATCGTCACTCGCAATGATGAACCCTATCGCTCACTGAAACCAAATCGTGTGATCAAGGCACACCACAGGGCCATCTCTTCCTATATCACTCTCTTAGATTTTAAAGCACTAGAAAATTATGTACTGTATACTCTCAATATGATACTTTACAGACATATGATACTTTCAGTTTAAGTGTGGAGAAATAAAATTTCATGGTTAAATACAAAATATCTCTTAAAATATTTAAAATATACTTTATTTTGTACATTATGCAAACTGATTAACAAGTTGATGATAAGAAAAATAAATATTCGGTGAAATGTTGTCTCTTTGCGATACTGATGTATGAACATAGATATATATCATGATGTAAAGCACCCACCCCCTGTTAAGCAACCCAAATACCCTGACACGATTCCATTTACCTGTAATATGTTTTGAATGACACGTTCACATTAAAACTCCTGACAATGGTTCCTACAGGTAGCTCCACTACACCACTGAGCTGTTTGTACAACAATATTGCTCTACGTATCATTTTTTTTCTATATCCATCCTTAACATTTATCAAAGTTGCCAACCACCAAACAAGCTCAAGCTGTGCCTTTATTGCTTCCTGAAAATACCTGGAATTGGTAGATTTATATCAGATTGATCAGGACCTTGGCCCGATCGAAGCAGGAAACATACATCCGTTTAAAGAAGGCAACTCTCCCTCTCCAGCATGGAACCAATGTATCATATAATAGGTCAGTGATCTATCATGTCATGTGGTATAGAGTCATTCTTCACTGAAGAGCTCTATGCATTATGGTTTGCAGTGTGTACAAAAGCAATGAGAAAGGGCACAATGTCATCATTTTTAAATAAAAAAGCAAGGCTGATTGAGCTCATCTGAAAATCAAAACAGTTCTTGAGCCAAATACAGTGATGTCTAGTTCTAAAACAGCCGTCGTTGCGCCACGACAATCAGATACGCAGTTTGTTTTGGTGTAGTTTAAATACAACAGAACAGGTTTGTGAAAATAACCCTTCCATGTCTACATTAAGTTAAACATAAATGATTACATTCATATCCAGCTCGCCCGCAAACAAACGCTCAGATTCGTTCATAATGCGAAAAATGTCTCAGACTTCACTATGGACATTTTAGAAGTTCTAGTATGCACGAAAGAATTGCATAATGTCTGCCAATGAGAAAAGCATAGGGAGGATAGAATAGAGAGGACAAGCCGCTACAAGAAGACTAACTAGGAGAAGCCCTAGGCTTGGGGATGGACGGCGGATGGGGGAGTGGGAAGTCAGTTTGGGAAGGCTGGGCAGGGGTTCAAGGTGGAAGTTGCCCCACAAGTTAAAGGGGCACCTCCCTTTGGCAGTGGAACAGCACTCTTAGAAGTCAACGCAGCGCCGAGGGTGAGGGTGTACACAATGCTCTTGTCGGACAAGAAGGCCATTTTAGTGTCAAGATGAGATGAAGGCATTCTAGTAGGCAGCCAGGTCACAGTGTTGGAGCTATAAACCTCAGATGGAGATGATGGACGCAGTCTTTCTACACTGTCTCCACTTGGCTGGGATCATTGGGCTCTGGGACGTAAGAAAGACAATCATTCATTCAGATATACTGCATTACAAACAATAAGTAAAATTGCACTTTGCACTGCACATATTACTCATTACATGTTTAAAAAATCACTTGCTGGATCAGTAACCATGGACATTATTGCTGAGGAGAATGTTAGACATGCATCATGACACCATCTTGTGGAGATTTCTTTAACTGCAAGGGCGATTGATAATTCTTTTAATTGAAAAACTTGGAAACACTTGGAGTAAATGAAGAGCAATGCATCCTTATAAACAGATCGTTTTATGATGTAAAACTTTCTTCTGGAATATTGAGAAAATACCCACCAACAATGGCAAAACAAGAAAAGAATTTGTTTAATTTTTCACCAGTGGATATGAACATTATGCTCTGCAAATCAAATAATGACCAATCTTTGGTCTCATCTCATAAATTATGATGTTCACTTGTCTCTTAATCTGCAATCCCTCTACCCTGGATTGGACCTGGAAAAATAATGTGTGTACCATAATAAGTTTTTAGAGCTGTATGATTGGTATTGAAAAATATTAGTTTTGAACAATTTCCTTCTCTTACCTGAGAGAGATGACTCCTCATCTTGCAACGTTGTCTCCTCAGAGACTTGCCGTGAAGGGGCGACGTCTTCATCGTTCTCCTTGTCTCTCTGAGAAGCAGTGAGTGGTTCCACCAGTTGCCCGTCCTTCCCCTCCCCCTCCCCCTCTGGCTCGGTCTCCCCCTCCCCAGAGTCAGTACTCCGGATGCTTAGGCGCCTCATACGATACATAACATCTACCTCCCTCATTCTTGCAAGGCGCTCAACTGCAACCCGGCCAGGAGAAACAGCCAGCTTGTTCTGTAGAGCTTCGATTCGATTGGAGGGGCCTTTGTTCCTCCTTTCCCCTTCCAAGCTAAGAGATAGCCTGCGGTCAAGGTTTGGGGGAACCGAAAGTGGTAGTCTGTCTGGCGGAAACTCTGGTAACCCTGGGTGGTCTCGCCCCAGATGAGTCCGTAGACCAAGTCTATGCTCTGGGACAGCGAATGGCTTCTTCTCTTGCTCTTGCTTGTCATCAGGCAACTTAATGTCCTGTGAATCACTCACATTTTTCACTTCCTCTGTATGCCTGTCTGAACTACTCTCAGGTGTTTCTGCTGTGATGGCTTCTCTCTCCTCAGGTTCCACTTTCTGAGCCACTGTTTCACTAACATTCTGTTCATCTGTGACTTGGGAGTCTGCAGGCACATCAGTTGCTAATATCGTGGATGCATTGTCCTCTGTAGCTCCATTGGCTGATACACTCTCAGCAGTATTAGCTGGTAACAAGTTGTCCAAATTTTCTGCCTGAGCATTGTCTGTTTTTTCACCCTCTCCAACATTTTCCTGTGTCAACGAATGCTGTTCCGTTTTTTCAGCACACAGGTCAGACCCTGACTGATTCATACTTGACTCAGGGGGTTCCTGTGTCTTGGTATCCTCTGCTGGACTTTCTATCGCAGCACACTGTGGTGGACTGCCATTTTGATTAGCTGAGCTGTCTGAGCTGTTCTCCTCATGAAGAGGAGGTAAGGGGCCCTGTCTCATTTGATTCTCAAGCTCTCTTTTACAGATAGGACAGTCCTCTTCTGATTCACCACTGAGATCTTGAGGATTTTCGCCATCATTGGATCTGCCTGTGGCCTTACTGCCATCCGTTGAGTCCCTGGACTGACGTAAAGCCTGGCATATGTCCTCATAATCAGGTGGACTAGTAAGTGTAGAGGCATCCTGCATGGGCTGTCTATCCGCCCATGGCACCTCTGCTGCAGTGGTGTGCGTTGTTGGACTGAAGTCACAAAGCGGTGTCTCGATAGGTTCATCCGGCAGGTCTAGTTTTACTGTCCTGCCGTCATTGCTGCGTCTGCGCGAAAGATGCGCTACAACCCTGTATTCTCTGAAGCCTGTCTCCCGAGGTGGCACAGGGAGCTCCTCCCTAAGCTGCTTGCTGAAGGTAACCGACTTTGTTGCAGGCCTGGAGAAGGCGCTCTTGACCTCCCTGTACTCTGGATCAACAGACCAGCTGACTGCACTGCGCCTAAGGCTGCTGGGCTTGTTGAGGGGTTCTGATGTTAGTCGGATTTTGATACGCTCAGGGATTTGAACAGAACCATTAGGAACTTTATTGCTGGCAGTGCCTAGCTCCAGGATATCCTTATATGCCTCATTGAGGTCCTCTATGCACTTGTCAACGCTGGGCTGTTTGCTGTTCTGTTGTTGCTGTTGATCCTGGACTTCTTTTTTGATGGTCTCCAGCTCTTTGACAGCATCCCATGGTCGCTGGGTGATCGGTTTCAGCAGGAACTCTGGAACATCGAATTTTTCCTGTCCAGTGTTTGCTGCTGGTTTGGTCTCCTCCACATTTCCTGAGGGTGTTACTGCTGGCTGCTGAGCTGTGCTCTTGTTCAGCTGGTTGGAGAAGGTGGCCGTCAGGGAGAAGGCGCTGTTGCTTGACAATTTCAGGCTCTTCACTCCCTTAATAGGAAAAGTGAAGGCAGTGCCCACTACACCGCTGCTATCAGGAGGGACTTCAGTGCCAGGAGGGGCGGGGTCTTCTTGTGCTTCCTTGTTTTCAGGGGCAGGTTTATGGGCCTCTGGGCTAGTTTGTGTCTCCTGGTCTCGATACTGGTTTGCAGGCCAAGATCCTGACAATTTAAGCTCCTTATAGTGGTTTATTTTAGGGGGTCTACAGGGCAATTTTTTAAACATTTTACTACTTGCTCTGCTGCTTGTTTTGCTGCTCGCGATGCTACCAGTTAGTGCTTGCAGCTCAGCCTCAGCTGAAGATGTGCTTTGGAGACTTTGGTTTGTTAAATGGCCAGTTTTGTTGTCACTAGGGCTGTCCGCTGGGTCAGGTGACTTTTCATTGTTGTTGTTTTGATCACGGATTGTCCCAGTAAGCTGCGGAGTAACAGGAACAGACACCAAACAAAAAATTGTCTCACTAAGTCTCTTTTTTAGATTTTTGGATTTGTCTTTCTCTGGTGGTTCAGATTGTTCCACTTTTTTTACTTCGGTCACAGTTTCAGAGACACCCTGGTCAGCCGGCCTACATGGGGGAGGTGGTGGTTTACCGAGTATAGAAGAAGGAAAAAACTGACTACGGTTTTGTTCAGGACCTACGCTGTCACTTTTTTTATTCAAACCCCTGTTACACCATCGATTACTACTGTCATTATCACTGAGAGCTGTTTTGCGGTTGTCAGTATTGGGAGCTGGCCCCTGTTGGGGAGGAAAGGCACTATCATGTGTAGATTGTCCTAAATTCTTAGCAGACGGAATCTCTTTGTTGATACTACGGATCTTGTCTGAGTCAGTCAGAGAATTTCCGCCAGGCCCTCCTGAGATTGGCTTCACTCTTGAGTCTTCAGTGGGTAATTGACGAGCATGTACTGGTAGTTCTTCATGTGCAGACTGTACCTGCCTTCGATAGGACAATCCACGATCTCCATAATGTTCCACCCAAGATCTACTTGCCTGTCTTGAAAACCACCTTCCAGGATCTGAGCTGGGCATCTGCAGAGCTTCAGCTCTCCATCTTAGGTTTACCATTTCATGGCGATTGATTGAAACTGCTCTTGGGGGTAGGGCTCTTTTATAAGATGGGGGTGGGATGTAGCCAGGGGGCTCCATTCCAGTGAGGGAGTGTTGTGCGAAATAGTCTTGTCTGAAATCCCCAACCCTTGGATAATACATCAGCCTGTCTTTTTGTTTGACACCCTGGTCTATAGCAAGCATTTCTGCGCTACCCCTAGTCTGCTGGTGAATCTCGTATGACGGAGGCTTCAAAGGCCTGCTGAACCTGGGCTTTGGTAAAAGTGCAACATGGCTGCTTGGTCCGGCAGTCCTGCCCCACCGGTCCCTGCCAACAGCACCACTGTAGATATATCTACTATAGGGCCCAGAGAAGACCGTGCTGCTTAACCTCTGTTGTCTATCAGGTAGGCTAGGTCTGGATGGAATGAGCTCTCTGCTGTCTGATCTATCAGGTGACAAAACTCTTGGGAGAGACTGAGACTTTGCTTTAGTTCTGGGGTGAAAAAAACCCTCAGGTGTCCTCAAGCGATACTGCTCTTGAGCCCACCTTTCCCCATCCCCATCCGACAACTGCCTTCCCAGGCCCACAGCAGGTCTCCATTCCTCTGTACCAAGGCTTTGACACTTCCTCTCCCCAGTCACCCGCAGCTGTCCAGGTGCATCTGGGTCCCTCAACCAGGAAATGTCCTCCCATAGCTGCTGCGCGTGCCTCTCCGCCCTGTGTTCCTCTGCCGTTAATAGGGCCTGTGGTCTCCATGCCCCAGCAGAGGCCCTCAGCTCCCTACCATCAGCGTAGTCCAGGAGGATGCTGAAGTCCTGGCCTCGCCTCCGCCAGTAGGAAACATCCCTTTCGTCATGACTTAGCGGCTCTGAATAAGTCAAACTAGGAACATCGTAGAACCTGTAAAGACAAGGAAACTGTGTTCACAAGAGACACACAGAAGGAAAGGAAATGCAATACTGAATACTTTTAGCTTTGATGTGGTTACAGGTCAAGTCAATATTCACTTATGTGATAGAACTTTTTCAATTATCCACAGTTATTACATTTTCTATACCTTTCATGGAAAGCAAAAATGACATTCTCAAAACAAAATAAAATTAAGTAATCAAATAAATAGTATCATTTTCAGATATTTGATCTTTGTTACAAGTGAAGCCCATGTTTTGGCTTTGGCAGCACAGGCTTTCTAACACAACCTAATCGAAGAGAGCCAGCACATACAAGACAGAAGTGCTTAAGTCAGCTAATCCCAAGTCCCTTGAAGACACCATGAAATTGTGATGCTACTGCAATATGATCTGCATATTAAATTTTGCTGACCCTCTCTCGGACGTTGGTCATCTGGATAGCGACAGTGGGTTTTTTTGTTTATTCTATATTTGTATTCAGCATCTGATTATACAATGATCAATTAATTATTTATATTTACATAAACAGAGTTTAGATTAAGTGTATCCGATATGTTGAAAAATAAGCTTTGTCTTTCCAACTTTCCAAAATGTTCTGGATTTAAACAATCCATTAAATATTAAAAAAATTCTTAGGTCTTATGTCTTTAAACGCAAAAGTAAATGAAGAAGCCATTTGTCCAAAGGAGAATAATGTAAAAATGCATTTGAGTTTTTTCACATACATGATTATGCAACGTGAGGAGAAAAAAAAATCAAGCAAAGTAAGAAAAAGAACACATTGTCTTTTTCCGTTATAGCAAATACAATTGGCATTTAATTCAGTTGGCATCACAAAACATAAATCAGGAAAATTAGATGAAGCCCTGTTTGATGATAGCTAGAGGGGATGGTGCACGTAATTTCATAACCATTCCTAAAATCTAAATGCTATCATCAAAAGGCAACAGCATGACAACTGACTGTTGGCATGTTCAAAACAGCAGGAATGTGATAAAGCAGTGTTGCCCTGAGGTAACTTCAGTTACGGTACCATTTTTACCTCATTCCGTGGGTGCAAGATATGGGGCGAAATGAACAAATATGTCAAAAATATTCTATGCCCCTAATCACACCAGACAAAGCTTGAGCAGAACTACATGTTCAAGCAAATTCTTTAAAATTTTCTTGAAGCCGCTTAATTTTCCAGCTTCCTTAAGCAGAGGAAAACCTGTCCTAATTGGGGGTTGTTGGTGTAAGAACATTTTGGAATGCAAATCTGATGGACCAATCAGCATCATATATATGCTTATTAAAATCAAGGTTTAGGAAACGTATCCAGGCTACGTGATAATTGGAGAAATTCAAGAAATAAGAATGAAATGGACCCTTTGTAAGAGCCCCATTTCATATTTGTGCTGCACTAGATCACCGTGTTAGTGGCTGTACTCTGTCATTTAAGCAGCAATGTCAATGGATCACCCTCAGCAGCATATGCTACTGTATGGCTGAGGGGAGCCGCGCTGTGCACACTTGCCCAGCAACATGCTTACATCACAGAGCACGTGCTGGGCGTGATTCAGTGTGCCAGTGTTTACAGTGGAGTGATTACGCGCCTGTCTTGAGGCATGTTCAGTCCTCCTCAGTTTGCTCTCTGTCTAGTGCTGCTGTTTACATCTGCCTGCCTGGTGGAGACGACACCAGCGCACGGGTGGGCCCCTGAGAGACACAAGCTACCTCTCTGCACACGGTTGCAAACAACTTCAACCGGCGCAAAGGCACCTTTCATAATTCCTCATATCCCAGCATAAGATATGTCAGCGGTGCTGCTGCAGCCACAGTGTTCTGCAGCTCAGGAAGGAGGGGAAAGGGAAGAGGAGGGAAAAAAAAAACCTGCGCAGTGCAGACTTGGTTTTGCATGCAATACCAAAGGGCCCCAGTGAGAAAGAGGGGAAGAGAAAAAAAAGGAAGGTAAAGAGTGTGGGGGATCGCAAAAAGACAGGAAAAAAAAAAACCCACTCACCCACTATCTGTAGCAAGAGAATCACCCAAGGGCTGAGCGTCACCTAGGATACCGATCCCGGCTTCTTTTCTCCTTTGGTTCCTCTCCCCGCTTTCGGTGTCTATGGCAGGGTAGCCCTTCAAGAGAGCCTGTCTGCTGCCGTAGATCCCTGTGATGGACGCCCCGCGCTCCGCCTCATACCCGTTCAGCGTCCCCCGGCCAGCTCTGCTGTCCACAAGTTCTCGCTGGCAATCAGCAGGGCGCTTGTCATAAGGCGTGGCAGACGGAGGGCCGCTCTTGGGCAATTTATATCCATGCGAAATGAGTAGGTCCTCCACACTGTACATGGTGGTGTCTCTCACTTCTGGGCAGGAGGGCAAAGGTGGGTGTGTTGCCTTATGCGCAGTGCTGCTGGTGGAGGCTGGAGCACAGTTGCTCAGCAGAGGCCATCACTGAGGGGAGCACAAAGGAGGGAAGAGGCAGTATGAACAGATTATTTCAGCATGCACCTAAATCGAGGATGTGTCATTTTCAACGCGCTAAGCCGTGTTACCTTTCCGGATGTGTTAAAGCTTTACTTCTAGCATGAGCACCGTTGAAGGCTCGGTGACACATTTAAACTCGACACCTTTCCTTTGCGCACACATCATTGTGTCTCCAAGGACAACTCCGGCATTTAAAACTTGCATTTTTTAAGAGAAAATCACATGATAGAAAGCAACATACTTTAGGCCAGTTCCTGTTTCTCAACAACATGCTTAAGTTCATTCAAAGCACTCTGCACACCTTACAGGTAAACACTAGATTTGCATGATAAAGCCCCAAAACAACAAGACTGAGAAAAAACCAAAATGAAATAAAGGTCATATTGAAACAGTAGATGGTTATGAATATTTCAAAAAGCACTTCAACTCAATAAAACCTATTTTGGCTGATTTGCACACGTAAATAACGCAGTTCTTGTGCGTCACTTGATTTGTTTTTCAACATAAGCCCAGAGAAAAAACCCAGTTTTTAATGAGTGATGGCGCCATTGTGCTGAGTAATGGAAAGTAGTCTTTGTCTGGGTCTAATCTCAGCAAAAACTAATATCTCACCAATGTAGGATGTTACCGCACACCCAGTAAATAACTTCTGGGAGAATCCTTTCTGATCTCACAAGCTCAAATGAATTACCATTGCAAGATGAAAGAGTTGCACATCATCTGCAATGCTGCAAGAATTTATGTAACTTGCGACATCTAAATTGCAGAATGTAAAATAAAAGGGGTCCGAGTCTAGAACCCTGCTGACCACCAAACTATTGGCTTCACCCAGTAACATCAGACAAAGTGGCTGCAGTTTTAATGTCTTAACACAGGAAAACATGTTTTAACTCAAACACAGACCATGTCAGCATGGAGCTGAAACTTAGAGGCAATTTACTTCACCTAAAATGCAAGCATTTTTCTGTACTTCAGCTGTGCCAGAGTCATTGTGCGATAAGAGGAACTGCGAATTAGGAATAAGATCAACCTCTTGCTGAGACTCCTGAATGAAGGTTGTAGGCTGACAGTATTTTATGCCATCAGGGAAAAACGTGTTACATTTATTGCATGTAATTAAAGTGATTCAGACCCCCATTCATAAAATCCAGTTCAGAGTTCAAATCTAACTTGCAGTGTCAGTGGTATTGTACGGCGCAGTGTTTGAAATATTGCCTTAATTTCTCTTTACAGCTTGGAATATTTGATTTAATTGGTGTATTTGGTTGTTTTGTGTTAAAAGCCCAGACCAAAATCAAAGTAGTCACACTCCTGCTTTGACCACTAAGATTAATCTCGACTATAATTTAAAGCTTGCATCTTGTTTTACTGGAATGCGTCATTCTATAGATGCCAGATACCCTGAGAACATCCATTTCAGCTCCTTTTTTAAAATGTAATTAGCACGGCAACTAATGGCTGCCGGCATTAATGATCAATCTACCACTTCCCTCTTGTTTAATTAAAAAGTTGTTTAGTCCCTGAAATGTCAGAAAATCGTGAAAAAGAACTTCTTGTGGCAGCTGATTTCATGAAAATTTCTTGTTTTTGTTCATCCTAATTACCTTCCAAAGCCTGTTAGGACAGATTGTAATGGACGTTGACAACTGAGATGCGGCAACCTTTGGCATTTTTTCATGCAAATGAAACAATCACTGAAATATCAAAATAGTTGATCATTTTTTGTTGATACAGCATGTAGGCAAAACTGAATGGATGGCGCGAACTCATTGTAAGATTTTTGTGAGTGGTCTTTCCTTTAAGCTCCTGTCCCGTGAATGTGCCTGTGTTTGAATGCAAAGCCAGGCCGGCCAGTCTGATATATTAATTAGAGGCAGTGGCAGTCCGTCCTGTCTGCAGATGACAGTGGATGGCTTGTAAAACAGTAGCGCAGTGATCAAAGGCTTTGCACACATTAGCATTTTGGCTAATCACGTTTGGACTTGAATCGTGGCTCCACAATTCATTTTCCATTAAAGAGGTGTCACTTAAAGGACAAGCAGAGCACCGAAACAAATACGTGAGCATTAGAGCAGACCAACATACCGCTAGTCACGCTGATTTATTTTCCCACTGAAGTTGCCAAAATCCATCTCTGGTGTTTACAGATGATAGTGAATGGAGGTTGTGTGATGAAGGCTGGTTTGAATGTGATCCAAACATATCCGACACTCTGATATTTGGACTTTTCTAGAAGTTTCCTGGCACAAAGTACCTGCTACTGCACCATAACAGTGTCGTGACTCCATATTCTTATTTTAGCACAATAAACAACAACAATCTCATCAACAAAAAAGCTTATCTGGTGTTTCCCTTGGTCCTGTCTTAGTTCTGTTTGCATAACTTGTTGGGAAATGTATTTCCCAACACTGTATTTCAAAAATATGATGACTTTTAAAAAGATTAGTGGAAGCAATAAACCCTGATTTGATAATACAGAGATTTTGGATGCAGCGTCACAGCCAAAGGGAAGCACCCGCCTGAAAAGTTCACCTAAACTCAAGAAATCTGGCAATAACCTCTGCTCTCTCACCATGCGCATCAACAATTTTGAATATGTGCTATGAAAATGTCCGCGTTGTTCAGTTCATTTTGGAGAAATTATCTCCTCTCCTCTTGACCTTAAGGTGACCTTAACATTTCTCACCACACAACTTTGTCCGCCGAGCAGTTCGGAGTTGCCGCTGGCCCAGGAGCTTATTTCACACCGTATGAGTCACTGTAACACTTCACGCCAGCCTATAGCCTGCAGATAACTCACACTATCCCGATGTATAAAGCTAAGCAGAAAATCTCCACTCACAAAACACACTGTGCATAACCGCATTTTCAAGGGCAACATATGTGGGAGAAAAAGGATTATTATCGAATTTATGAATGTGATTGGGACTTGACTGACCAGACAAGCCTGTGCAGAGCCGAAAATAACCTTAAAAAAATCAGCGTGCTGAATTCAGGGCTTCTGATGTATAAGTCCTCCAACTATTCCTGGCTCTTCAAGTGGAGCGAATAGGTAGTGTGGTAAGTAAATGCAGCAAAAAACCAACCCAGCAGCTTCTTGTGTTCGCTTCAATTCAAGAGCAGTCATGAGCAGTGCAGATGGATTCTATAGAAAAGTGGAAACGGGGGGGGGGGGGACTGGACAATGGTGACCCCCTTTTTTTGACAAGGTCACAGCTTCAAATGATTGCAGTGGAAACACAGCACACCAGCCTGTATGTTTTTTTGCATAGCAACAACAAAAGTGCCATTATAAAAGACGGCACAGCTGTATTTTTTCCTCCCTTTTTTTTCTTCTTCTTTTACATGCACATTGCCAGTAGCTTAAATGCAGATGCAGCGGGAGGAACAATAACATCGGTCGCTGGAGTTCCAAACGAGCTGGTTTGGATAATCACGGCAATTAAGAGTCCTATCCGAGAACAGGACTTCCCGTGTGCGGGTAGTTGATCGGTGACGCCCATGCGCTAGCACCTGAAGTCTTAACTTCCACTTTTTGATTAATTATTTCTTTTTCAGCTTCAGTGACCCACCCAAACACCCTCCTGGGGGCCCCTGAGGTAGCCCCCCCCTGCTTCCTCCTCCCCCCTCCTCCTCCTTCTCTTGAGGCACATCCAGGCCCTGGCGGCGGTCTGCATGCACAGGTAGTGGCCACTGTAACACATCAGCACTAGCAGGCAGCACCACCCTAACTGCTGAGGGAGTGTACCTACATCTTACCTAGTGACAGAGGAAGCACAGCGCCAGTGCTCAGGAGCATCAGGGAGGCAGGCTGGGGGGGCTGGGAGGGGGGCTGCTTATGCAAACTCATTTAAGTTCAGCACAATTCTGAGCACTTTGCCCGTCAAAATCCATCGCATCTCCAGCAGGGAAAAAACCCAACCAAAAAACACACCTCAGCAGCAGCCCCCCACACCCTCCCTTCTTGAATGTATGAATGAATGATGATTTGAAATAGATCCGCTGTATCATAACAAATGGCTATCAATAATAAATGAGGGTCTGTGCGTGGATACAGTGTGACCCACTCCAGCCACGCCACACTGCAATATGGCACAGCCGACATCAAACTGTGGAAATGATTTTTCCCCAAATCCCCCCCCAAAAAAATGAAAAGAAAAAAAAAATCAGTACCTGCATCCGCAAGTCCGGCCGCTCAGGAGAAAACACCCTCTATACCTGCACACCTGCAAGTTGCAAAATCCACGCAGCGCTGCTGCTCATGTTTGGCCGCTTTTCCTCCAAAGGTGCACGTTTTCACCCCGCGAGAAACACGCGCAGCGCAGCGGCGGGAGCGCATCCCCGCCTCGGCGGCAGCGGCGGCGGCGGGGATGGTGATGGTGGAGGTGGTGGTGGTGGTGTGTCGAAGGGCGAACATTCAGAGGTGTGTGTGCAAGTTGACGCGCGGTTAGCGGTTCCCTCTCCCCCCCATGCAGATGCGTCTTCGCTGACGGCTTACCAAGACCCCGCTGCCCTCCGCAGCCTGCGTGAGCCTCGCAAATACAAGAGAGGAGAGGGGGGGAGAAGAAGAAAAAAAAAAAAAAAACCACAACCCCCCAAAAAACAGCAGCAACCCCTCCCTAGAAATAATCCAGCGTGCGAGGAAGCGGCAGCATGCAGCAAAAGGTTGCAAATAAGGAAGCGGGAGGAGGAGGAGGATGCAGGAGGAGGGCGGAAAAAGGGCGTAGCGGCAGAAAGACGCATACCTGGGAAGATGCTTGGCGCGGCCGTCGCAGTTCCCCTGCGCCCCGCTTCAGCTCTGCACAGAGCCTGAGCCGAGCATGCCGATTGGCAGGCGGAGACGCGCTGGTTGCTGGCTGCCTGGACTGGGCTCTCCTCACTACAGCTGAGGTGGGGTGGGCTCCTCACACACACGCATGCAGCTACAGAGAGGGATGTCAGAATGGTTTCTTCCAAACTGTTTCTCCGAACTTTGCTTTTTTTTTTTTTTTTT
>CAESWR010000428.1:405783-421343 GCA_903171835.1 Mullus surmuletus | reverse complement strand
TGTGTGTGTGTGTGTGTGTGTGTGTGTGTGTGTGTGTGTGTGTGCGCGCGCAGTCAGCATGGAGTCGCAGCACCTAATTGTGGTTTGCATCGGCGTATTAATCATGTTGTGTTTGTATACGTGTGACAGATACAGATTTCCTTTAAAATCTTGATAATTGCTGCATGATGTTCGACACAGGGTGTGTGTAGGCGTTTGTGTTGTTGGTGTGTGTGTGTGTGTGTGTGTGTGTGTGTGCGCGTGTGTGTGTATGAAAGCTTCCTGCAGCGTCCATGACAGATGAGCTTAAGTGCCAAAGAAGAAGAGACGGAGCTCACAGCCAATCCGCTGCATCGCTACAGGAGTGTGTGTGTGTGGGTGTGTGTGTGTGTGTGTGTGTTGACATCGTGCACATGAAGGACACAATTATAAGTCAGTAATTGAAGGGTAAAGTTTAATTAATTCAGCTGTTGACTTTTGGTAATTTAATTTCCCGGTCGTGGTGAGTGAGCCGGAGTCGCCGCTCCGGACGGCGGCGAGAACGAGCCAATTAAAGACGCCCGATAAAAGTGTGACGGGAATGAAAGCAAACGAAGCGTCAAACTCTCCACGTCCTGACCTGTCCTGCCTTGGTCTGCTCACACACGAAGGTTTCGTACACGGCGGCGAAGGTGGGCGCGTTGTCGTTGACGTCCAGCAGACGGACGTGGACGGGGACGCGGCTGCTCTGACGAGGATTATCTGGAAGGAGGAGAATATCAACATTTTAATGTCATAGAATGAAAAGATGAGAGGAAAGACGGCACAGTTCTCTCTGTCCGGGGCTCTAATACCTGATGGTGCTTAATTACACATGTATGACACATTAATGACACTGTTATGACACTGTTATGACACTGTTATGACACAGTTATGACACATTAATTACGCATTTATGACACATTGATTACACATTAGTTACACAGTTATGACACATTAGTTACACATTTATGACACATTATTTACACAGTTATGTCTCGGCCTTACTGAGCTCGGTGGCGATGATGGAGATGTTGTGCCAGGCCGCCTCCTCTCGGTCCAGGCCTTTCAGCAGGACCACCGAGCCGTTCCCGTGATGGACGTGGAAGAAACGGTCCATGTCGGTGCGCCGGTCGATGGTATACCTGCAGCATTTAAAAAAAAAAAAAAAGAAAATCCAACAATATGATTTAATAACGGTGAGAAATGTGCAAACTGTAGCCTTAGTAATCGCCTGTCGTATTTGTAGTACTTCTACCGGCCAGAAGAGGGGGCTATTCAAAAACACTGGCATCTGCCACAGCTAATATGAGACCACCATCTTTTTTTCGTGTGCTTAAAAATGATTCTCCGAAGACTAAAGTGTGAGGACGAGTTTTTGTTGTCTTTGCACTTCCTGTTTTATTTTGTAGTGTTGCAGCCGGTGTACTTTTTACTTCCTGTTTCTGTCTAGAATCTTCTCTAAGCCCCGCCTCCTGTACTACCGCGTAGTTTTGTTGACCGCCGGGTTTGACCTTTGCCTTTATAGATACTTTAGTCATCTGTGCTTCTTGTGTCTGGGCCTTGTTTTAACAACCCAACTGAACACACACACACACACACACACACACACACACACACACATTTCTAAACACGGCAAACTTTTATTCAGATTTCTTCTTCCGTTTTTTGTTTGACTTGCGATTGTTAAAAAAGACAAAACAAAAGAATCCCAGCAGCTCTTTGATCACGGAGGAAGAACGCTGCCTTGCGTTTCCCCGGCTGGATCCCGGCGAGCGCGCCGAGCTCTCGCCGCCGCTCAGCTTCGCCCGCCGCCCTCCGCCTGCTCACAAAGCCTTTCTCTACCTTTGAACTAGTTGCTGAATGCAGCTATTCACAGATTTATTTATTTTTCTTTCTGTGTTTTTNNGGGGGGGGGGGGGGGGGGCTGCGTGATATTAGACCGTACATCTTCGGAGGCTTGAAAATCAAAAATAGCCTCCTATTGGCGGCTGATTACGCGCTGCTGAATCATAATTAGTGTGTTCCACCGGGAGATATAAGAATCTATTTGGAAACAAAATGTTGCTGCAGTGCATTGATGGTTCATCATAATTAGAAAGCACTCAACGGTAAAATCGCACACACACGCACAAACAGGAATAATTGAATTGTGTGTGTGTGTGTGTGCCCGCGCGCCCACACGACACAGCATTTTAAGAGCACTCCATGGTTCCGCGCTCGCTTTAATTAGAGTATGTTCCTTATCTTTATTTGCTTCTGAATGTAGAGGAGTAAGGAGAGGAATAATAACTTCCAGGCTCCAGCTGGGCTTCATCTCCCATCAATTTACAACACACACACACACACACACACACACACACACACATCACAATTACGTTCACTCATTCTACACGGTTTTCGCGAATGATTCTCCGCCGCGTCTGAGAGTCGCTCTCAGAGACGTTCTGCTGTTATCTGAAGAGCATCACCGGAGCTGCTGATCGATGCTCCCCTGCAGCAGAGCAAATTGCCGCAGGGTTTCGGCGTTTTATTTTGGAAAACATGTGGAAATTCCCAACTGTCCCGTATCGATTTCAACCCGAGTAACGGAGAAAGCGAAGTGAGGCGCGGCGGAGTAAAAATAGAGTCGCAGTCATGTTATTTGTGATTTATATCTACAGAGGACCAAATAAACCACAGCTCAAAAACAAACTCCTGTGTTGATTGTCGGTGAGTGTTTGCCGTTTTTAACCCTAAAAAACGTCCTGTAAAAATAACATGAATATCTATTTTCCACTTTAAAGGACTTTTTAATCAACTTCAGCCTGAAATATAGATATGTAAAATCTTAATTATTTGGGGGGATTGTAAGCCTCTAAACGCCACAGAAAAACCCACAAAAATACAAATAACTTCTATAAAATGCGATTCAAGGAGTATTTAATCCTTATTATCGTTATTATTATTAGAGCCTCAGATGGTCAATGATTAGCAGCAACATTGAATTTGAGGCATTCTTATTTTTTCTGCATTGACAGATTTTGATAGCAAACTTTCTTATTACTTCCTGGGGACACAAATGTCCTCTTGGGGTTAATATGGGAGGAAAACTCGAAATCAGCACAAAACAAACATTTTCCATCCGTGAGAGGCTTGGTCCTACCTGACGGGGTTCCGTGCTCGGTCGGGGTCCACGGCGCTGACCGAGCCCACCGCCGCGCCCACCGCCGCGTCCTCCTTCACCTCCATCAGGTAGCTGGCCTTGTTGAAGTGCGGCGGCTCGTCCACGTCGGTCACGCCGATGCGCACCGTGGCCACCTCTCTGGAGCTGCTCAGCATGAAGCGAGGGTCCACGTGGGTGTTCTGGACCCGGACCTCCACCGTGTATGACTGCTTCTTCTCAAAGTCCAGCGGCTGCGAGAAACATCCATAAAAAAAAAAGGAATGCCATCTGAAACTATGCATTGAAGTTCACATTCGCTTCAAAACACAATGATGAAAATCAGTTTGTTTTTTTTTAAAGTGCGTGCGAGTGACGCCTCCAAACCCGCGGCGGAGATGCAGAATCGTTTCTACATTTCAGCAGCAGTGAAAGCTTTGTTCGTGCGTTTCTGCGCCCGCAGCAAAACATTCGGATCGCGGCTTGTGAAGGTAAAGATGAACACATTTAATTTGGTTTCTTTCATCTGTCACACACACACACACGCGTGCGCACACACACACACACTCCGGCTTTGCATATTTAACAGGATGTATGAAACAGACATCTGCTGAATCACCGTCATAGAATTAATTTGATTAAGCCACTTCTGCCGTTAAATCAAAGTGCAAATGAACTGAATTTGTCATAAATGCTAAATTCATTCCCGATGCGATGAGACGCAGATTCCCTCTCACCTTACTGACGGTGACGACTCCCTCTTGGGTGATTTTGTCGGTGTAGACATCGAACGCTTCCATGCCATCTCCGCTGATGATGGTGAAATACATTTCTGCGTTCTTGCCGATGTCCAAGTCGGTGGCTTTGATCTTCCCAACGGAGGTTCCATATGTGGCAGATTCAGGAACTTCAAAGTGGTATATACCTTAAAGACACAACACTGTCATTGAGCAATACGTTCAACATATGAAGCCCCCAACCCGAGCCAGTCTTGGTCCTAAGTCTATGATGCTCTGTTGAGGAGGTGAAATTTGGAGTCCAATTTTGACCTCCGGTTCCTTGGTCACCAACTCACATTGGGGTCGTATCTCCAGAACAAAACTCAGGACCAACTTTCTTAAACTCAGGGTGGCCAAAAACCTATACGTCGGTCTTAGACCCTTAATACGGGAACTAGGGTGAGAGAAACCCTTCCCATGGAATTAGGGTTTCTCTGTGAATGCTCAAGACGTGAGAACAGTGACTATAACCAGAGGTGCCAAACCAGCCGGTCTTGGTCCCAAGTTTCGATTTGGTGTCCAATTTTGACCTCGGGACCCTTGATCACTGACCTCCATTGGGGCCATATCTCCGAAACGTAACGTCACAGGAACTCGAGGCATCCAGAAACCTAGATACTGGTCTTGGTCCCAGGTCTCTATGACCTTCTGTTCTCTGAACGCTGATCCTAGCTTGGAAGGTGTTCGGGGTCTTACTCTGAGTGAAAAGCGGCGGGTTGTCATTGATGTCGGTGAGGCTGATGTTGACGATGGTGCTCCCAGTGAGACCTCCTCTCTGTCCAGCCATATCTTTGGCCTCTATCACTACCTGGTAGTGCTCCCTCTGTTCTCGGTCCATGTCTCCAGGGCCGAGGGCGGTTCGGATCACGCCTGAAAAAAAAAAAAAACCCACAGAAATGAAACAAAGGCAACTTTCTCTGGTAAAAAAACCAAACATCTGCTTTGCTACTTCTTCTACAGCACCTGTGTTTGGTTCCACTGAGAAGTACGGGTGTCCCTGGCTGATGCTGTAGACCAGCTTGGCGCTGTTCCCGTACATGCTGTCATCAGCATCTGTCGCTGTTACTTGCAGGACTGAGGTACCTGTGCGACACATCCGTCATTAAAACATCGTCAAGAGACACCTCAGTATTGTCTCACTATCGAGGTGCTGCTGCTCCCAGAACTAATAAGACATCTAGGATACGACACCCAGGCTTTACTTCACAGTAAAGGTACACGGTGCAGGTGGAGCGTACCTATGTCGGAGCCCTCTGGCACGCTGCCCACGTAAATGTCCTGGCCAAACTGAGGCTCGTTGTCGTTGATGTCATGGAGTTTGACGGTGAACTCCGTCTCCGGCTCCAGCTTCTGACCCGTCACTTTGTTGACCACAGTGGCCCGGAGGATGTAGAAGGCCTTCTCCTCCCGGTCCAGGCGGCGGGTGGCGTGCAGGTTGCCGTTGCTCTGGTCGATGACAAAGATGGTGCCGGCTCCCTCGCCGGAGAGAACATACTTGACTGAGCCATCGCCGCGGTCCTGGTCCGACTGGAGCTGCAGGTCGGTGGGGACAACAAAGGGTTCAGGTTCTCAACATCTGGCAGTTTGGAGTTGTCTTAAACTCTTTCACTTGAAAGACTGGCAACTATTGTTTGGATTTCAAAGCGTGCTCATCACGTTCAGGTGGAAGCACAAACAGAATGTACATGCAGATAATCACATTACAAAGGTCCAAAACAAAGGGATTAATCATACTGGTTTTATTCTAAGAACGTCTGACGGGATGTAGCCAATGAAGGGGATTGTCTCTTAAAACCAAACATGACCAATCAAACACGGTGTAATCCCAGATTTGAGTGAAAATGCCATATGGGACATTGTGGGAACTCCACGTACGCACTGGTGTGGAGGCGGGAACTCTCCTACCTTGCCGATGTAGAGGTAATCCTCTCCTTGGTACTCCTCCTGCAGGGTGAACTGATTCCACATCCACCCTCGCCTGGATCTCCTCAGCAGGTGTTCTCCTCCGTCCTGGGCCTGGTTCCACCGTCCTCTCACAGAAGAGGCGTCCGCGTAGAGGCCCAGGCAGAGCCACAGCACACACAGCGAGACCCCCCACATTTCAGCCCAGGCGCCGCACAAAGTTCACGTCAGGAGAGTCTTTATCTGGCAGGCATCGCCCACTGCTGGAGAGGAGGGGGGGGGGGCGTTAGAGGGGCTTCTGAGGGAAGTTTATGGACAGCTGATCTGGAGACGTTTGGATCAGGATTCCAGCCACAGAAGATCAGAGAGTGATCTATAATATCATCCACCATCTATCCATCTTATCATCAATCCACCTACCGCCCATCTGCCGATTTACCAATCCATCAATCCAACCCTGTCCTTCATCATTTTTCCATCCATCCATCCATCCAAATTCTATCTATTCTCAAACTTCACATCCGTACATCCAAAATCTACCCATCACCCACCTTTATATCCATCCATCCATCTACCCATTATCTACCTTTATATCCATCCATCCATCAAATTCTATTTATCGAACTTCACATCCATCCATCCAAAATCTACTCATCATCTACCTATATATCCATCCATCCATCAATATTCTATTTATTATCTACCCTCACATCCATCCATCCATCCATCCCTCCATCAACATTCTATTTATCTACCTTCATATCCATCCCTCCATCCATCCATCTACCCATTATCTACCTTTATATCCATCCATCCATCCATCCATCCATCAAAATTCCATTTATTATCTGCCTTCACATCCATCCATCCATCCATCCGTCCAAAATCTACCCATCATCTACCTCTACATCATCCATCCAATCTATCCATACCTCTACCCGTCATCTATCCCTCTCTTCCATTCCCCCAATCCTCCCTCCAACATCTGTCCCTACCTCCCTCCATCAATCAACCATCCACCCATCATCCACCTCTTCATCTGTTGATCACCCCCCGTCTGATTGCTGCTGCTGCTGCTGCTGCTGCTGCTGCCGCCGCTCAGAGACAAACGGCCGCGGCTGAAAATAGTCACTTCATCAGAAGGTGAAAGCTCCTGACGAGGCTGCCAGCCAGAAGAAAAGCAGCGTGATGTTGGCTCTTTGCGAGTGCCCAGGGCCTGAATGTGCTTTTCACCCAGATGTGTTCACGCACCGAGCCGGGTGAATTATTCACACGCCATGATGAAGGTAATACTTAATGTCTCCTTTCAGCAAAAACCAGTCTCAGGATTTTAAACGCCTGCTTTCAGCTCGCCGTCTCAAACCAGGCTCCCATTATGCCGCTTTTATTTCACGTCACACACACTTTGTTAAAGAGACAGGAGCGGCGTTTCTGTGTCAATTTCACACGCACACACACACACGTAACCCAGCTCAGCTAATATATATCTGGGAGACATGCCCCAAATATTGCCTTTGTGGACTGAGACACTGTTACAGATCAATACATTTATTCTCATTCATGTCGAAGCATCTGGGAAAAAAGCGCTTACACAGCAATTACGCCGCTGAAAGGGAAGACAGCTTTTATCTTCCCACACACAGCTCAGTCACCGTCTTTGCCGCTCTCCTCTTTATTCCAGCCACTTTCCATACAGAAGCAACCTATTTGGAGACGCGCGCCGCAACCAAACACCGTGTTCACGCCAGATAAACGTCCACTTTTTCCTTTTTTCCCTCCCCTTTGACGAAGGTTTATTCGGGATACAAACAAACGTGACGAGGAGGATTTAATTAAAACATCTGAGGAACAGACAACCTGCTCACTCCGTCTGCTGACAAACTTTAATGCCATGCCGAGATTATTAGCCCGTCGAATGATCCCAGTGTGTGTTTTGTGTGTTTTAAGTGTGTGTCGCCGGGCGGCCGTGATGCATTCAAAGCACACTGCTGTGATGGACTAAATCCAAGAACTCGACAGATTAACTTTCATGCCTGCTAAGGATCCATTTTCAGCTCACTGAGTGAACTTATCACTGATGACATTATCTGCTGTGTGTGTGTGTGTGTGTGTGTGTGTGTGTGTGTGGGTGGCTGAGGGTGTGTGATTCAAGTTTAACAGCCAAACAAACAACAGCTTGCCTCTGCACGGCCGGAAAGTAAAGCCTTTTTGTGACGGGCTTAACATCCGATATGAAGACAAGCGCCGGCCGGCGACGCAAACACACGATACACAAAAACAGCATCGACAACACGGCCTCAAATCTCTGGATACAAAACAGGGCTGCACAATTTAAACAAACAAAAAAATCCAACGATGGTTGACTGATCACTATTGTCATTAAAACAAAGACTGTAAGCCTCAAATTGGCCCCTCTATGTTCCCCAGTAGAGCGTTATGTCCACTTTGATGGTTATAATGGGGGGAAATGACAAACGCGCGCTAAAGTGGTCTCTTTGGAGGCAGAAACGTGTGTTTAAGTGCCCTCCTCATATCCAAAACACACTAAACTGCCTTCTTTGTTGGTGAAAACATGATAAAATGCCCACTTGGGCGGCAAAAGCACATGCTTACATGTCCTCCTGGTTGGCAAAACATGGTAAAATTAAAACGTGAGTTAAAGTGCCCTCCTCATTGGCAAAACACACTAAACTGCCCTCTTGTGTTGTAAAAACGTAATTGCCCATTGGGGGGGGGCGTGCTGTCGGTGCCCTTTTTTTCCCTCTTCACCCCTGCCCTTCAAAAGGTCTATGCACGCCACTGCTGTGCTTGTGCTTTTTGAGCCATAAACAGCATCAAAGCAAAGATAACCGTTAAGATACATGTGACAAGTGTGACCCTTTGACCTTAACGCTGTTTCTCTCTCAACGAAATAACCAACTTTGAAATCCCCCCCCNNNNCCCCTAAAAAAAAAACAACACAGAGTTTCCACATTTGCAGGGAAGTTTCCAGTAGCTCGACTCGACTCGGCGTTATCTGACCTCCACAGCGGCGGCCTCAGATGTCCGAGCCTCCTTTAAGGGAATCAATCAGCGGCCCGGCGGCCTCAGCGCCACACCGGCTCGACCTCATTTCAGAGCATTCCGCGCGGGCGCGCGTGTGTGTTTGTGTGTGTCGGGGGGGGGGGGGCTGGCGTGGATTTAGCTGCAGCCGCGGAGCGTCTTTACAAAGCGCTGCATATTTCGCCATTAAGTTGCGTTGAAATCCGCTGACCTTTGGCCCTCGGCTCTGACCTGTGACTGTGCCCACTGTTTCCACACCACTAACACTGCCGCCTGTGTGTGTGTGTGTGTGTAGTGGGGGGGCTGCTCAGGGGAAAAAAAAAAAAAGCTTTTAAGTGTGTGTGTATGACCTACATGTGTGTATTTAGCAAAGACAATGAGTGTAAATGCATGTTAAGTTCTCCGGCTCATGCAAACCAAAACACGCTGCGCCTCTGATCCGAACGCCGCCGCGAGCATTACGACCCACTGTAAGCTTTTAGCCGGGTGGGGGGGGGGGCTGCACACAAGACCTATATCACGGGTCAGGAAATCTCCCCCCCCTTCTCCATTGATGCTTGACCGCAGCACACACACACAAACACACACTCATTAAGCGAGTCGCTCCTGATAGTTACAAAGTCCTCAACCGCTTTAATCTCCTCGCAAACCTGAGCTGCTTTAATCTCAACAATGGCAAGATAACAGATACGGAAATGTGTGTGTGTGTGTGTGTATAGTGGTTGGCTAAAAATGCAACTTTTGGCGGATTTTGAGTGTGTGTTTGAGGTTTTTTCTGGGAGGCGGCGTGAAGAAGACAGGCCGTGTGTGTGTGTGTGTGTGTGAGGTGTGATGTACTGCCGCCATGTGCAGGAGCAACAATTAGTGATGGATAGTCGTGCTGGTAACAGATGGTGCTGTGGGATTTGCGGTGTTATGTAACCTCAGTGTGGATGAGGGGGGCTCGGATGGTGGTGGTGGGGGGGGGGGGCAAACAGGGAAGGAAAGACACAGTTTGGGAAGTTGATGGGAGCAGCGACCATGAGAGGGGAGTCGGGCCCCCACACACTGACGATGATTATCTCAATCAGAGTCGGGAAGTCTGAAAATGTCAAAAGTGGAGTTTGGAAAGTATTTTAAAAGCTCTGGTGGTGTTTCCACGGTTTCCTTCTGATTGTCCACAGCTTTGAGCAACCACAAGATTCAAAAATTTAAAAAATTTAAAAAAACATTAAAAGTAGGGTAAAATAGGATAAAATAAAATAAAATAAAATAGGATAAAATAGGATAAAATAAGATAAAATGGAAAAGGATGAAACAGGATAAAATAAAATAAAATAGAATAAAATAGAATAAAATAGGATAAAATAGGATTAAATTAAATAAAATGATTGAAAATAATTCAATAAAATAAAATAAAAATTCTCTCTTATGTTTTCAAATTGTTTCAATATGAGCCAAATTATCCTCTTTGGCCACTTTCACTGGGAGCAGATCTCGGCCAAACACCACCGACAAATCTCGCACTTGAACATGCAGACGAGGGGAAAACTCCCTTTGAGGGGGAAACCCAGGGCTGGGGTGACATCGAGGAGGAAGGAGAACAGACCTGAGACGGAGATAATGATGATGATGATGACGAAGGTGAACACTGGGTGTGCTGAAATTCACTTAAAGGAGATTTTCTGGTGGCGTCTCCCTTCAATCTACATCTTATTATGAGCTGAAATGAGTTGCATGGGCGAACACACACACACTCTCACACTCACACGCACACACACGCTGGATTCCAGTTTGTTCCAGTGAGACAAACAAAGAGAATCAATGTTGCGCAGCGAGCGATGAGCTCCGGACGGGTCAGTGTGTCACCGCCATGCGGCGACGCTCCGGCCTCGGAGGTCTGAGCGCTGATAAGGCAGCAGAGCCGCTCCAGCTCGCCGCCCCCACAAACATCAGGAGGCCGTAAGAAAAGGTGCACGGCCCTAAAATAAACGGGGGGCCGTCGGCGGATACAGAAAGTCTTTGACCTCTTTGATGTGGACCCGTGTCTCTGCATTCCCGTGTCATCTGTTTTCTATCAATAATCTATCAAAATGCTGCTGCTCGCACTCACAGAAACAGAGCTGTAACTGATTATCAAATGAAGAACATTTTAAAGAAAATGAAAAATGTACTAAAATTGTTTTTAAAAATGTAATAAAAAATTAAATAACATTTAATAAAACATTTAATAAAAAATGAAAAAATATTAATAAAGTACTGTAAAATGTAACAAATAAATAGAAATTAAAACCTGTAATAAAAATGCGATAAGAAAATTCATTCGTAAATAATAAAAAATGTGAAAAATCAAATAGTCATAAAGCACTTATTTCCATCCCCTCTGTCGAGACGCTGTGATTTCACTCACTGGAGGGAAAACACGGACCGCAAACAAATCATGTTCAAAGGGATAAACGCACTCACATATTTACGACTTGCGCTACTTAATCCATTATCACCTTCTACCCACACACACACACACACACACACACACACACACACACACACACACACACACACTCACTCACTCACTCACACACACTCGCATACAGAGCACAAAGGCTATTGTCGGGTGTCAACAGAAATTAGCACACAGAGTCGAGGCTTTACAGCTTCCACAGTTTCTATAATTAAGTGTGTGTGAGAATGGCCGGCCTGACAGATGACATCATGTACAGAGTATTTTTAATACACACACACACAAACGCACTCACACACGCGGCTATCTGGCACTATTGATGTGTTAATAGCGTTTGTACCCAGATTTCTCCTCGTCGCAGGATTAATGAGTTCACACACACCGGCAGCAGTGAGTCACGGCTACTTTTCCCTCACGTTCTCGCTCCTTATCGGCTTTTTTCATTTCATTTTCCTATTTTGGACACAAACACGCTCCCAAAAACCAGACGAGATGAAGCTGTTGCAGCGAGCGTCCCGCGGGCGCCGCCGCCACCGCCGCTCCCTGCTGGCAAATCAAGTGGCTTTAGCAGCATTTTCACTTTGTGCGCGGCAGTTTTGTGTGTAATATAACGTGTATTGATGCGTATTTGTACTGCGTGCTCGACTCTGCTGCTGGACGGATGATCCTCACCTGATCTTTACGTGATTGAACATCATTTTAATGGGCGGAAAGCGGGACGTAAGCCTGCAGACGGGCGAGTAATGCCGATTAAACAGCGATCTGCCAATATCAGTGTTACAGTAGGACGCCGTCGATACCATCGACATCCAGAGTATCTGCTGTGTTTGTGGGATCAAACACACAACATTCAATCAACAAAAAGAAATGCTGTTTGCCAAAAATGAAGCTGCCTTCTTGTAAACGTGTTCAGTCTGTCGTATCGAAGCTCCAGCTGTGCCGACGTTGAGCTCTGCGAGTTCCACGACTCTTTGCCTCCAATCAGGCTGATTGACGTTCAACTTCGCCTGGACTCGCTCTGCTTCTTCTCTCCTCGTCTGTGTGCTGTTTTCCTCACACCTCTGCTCACCTCTGTACACCTCTGTACAACCCTGCACTCCTCTGCACTCCTCTGCACTCCTCTACACTCCTCTACACTCCTCTACACTCCTCTACACTCCTCTACACTCCTCTGCACTCCTCTACACTCCTCTACACTCCTCTGCACACCTCTACACTCCTCTACACTCCTCTACACTCCTCTGCACACCTCTACACTCCTCTACACTCCTCTGCACTCCCCTGCACACCCCTGCACTCCTCTACACACCTCTGTACACCTCTGTACACCTCTGCACTCCTCTGCACACCTCTTTACACCTCTGTACACCTCTGTACACCTCTGTACACCCCTGCACTCCTCTGTACACCTCTACACTCCTCTGCACTCCTCTACACTCCTCTGCACTCCTCTGTACACCTCTGTACACCTCTACACTCCTCTACACTCCTCTGCACTCCTCTACACTCCTCTGTACACCTCTGCACTCCTCTACACACCTCTGTACACCCCTGCACTCCTCTGCACTCCTCTACACTCCTCTGCACTCCTCTGTACACCTCTGTACACCCCTGCACTCCTCGCCATCCACACACACAATCATCGACGCAGGGCGATGATCTTTACAAAGGGAGCCGCGTGGAAAATCAGTAAAAGCAGCACAGGCTTAAAAAGTGCATTATGGGTAACGGAAATCTTTTATTCCTGTAGATGTAGAATAAAGATTTGGGAACCGCCAGCGAATCAGCAAACATCACTAATCTTTGTGAGAGACACGTGCGAGGTCAAAGGTCACCAACATGCCCGTGAACCAGTTTCCCAGCGACGCCAGGACCTTTAATGGATCATTTAATGGCTTCGGCATAATTAGCTGGAAAATTATTGATGTTGCAGATGGAGGCCGGCTGTCCGGGGGCCGCGTCCTCCTCCGTCCTCCTCTGTCCTCCTCTGTCCTCCTCCGTCCTCCTCTGTCCTCCTCTGCTCGTCCATTTCGAGGGTCAAAATCCTTAAAGTACTTGACATTTTAACAATCTAATCTATAGTTGGAAAAATATGAATATATGATATTTTCACAGCAGTTTTTTGGAAGGAGACGCCTTTTGTCCCCAGGAACTAATAAGAGAGTTTGCTGTAAAAATCTGTCACTGCAGAAAAAATCAGAATGCCTCAAATTCAATGTTGCTGCTAATCATTGACCATCTGAGGCTCTAATAACAATAATAATAATGATCATTAAATCTGTCTTGAATTGCAATTGATGGAAATGATTTGAGTTTTTGTATATTTCCGATTAAAATACGTGCCGTTGTGCAAACAAACTGGCATTTAGAGAGTTAAAATCCCCCCAAATACTTAATATTTGATTTCAGGCTGAAGTTGATGAAAAAGACTGACTCGTTTAAAGTGATAAAATACTGATATATGTTATTTTTACAGCAGTTTTCAGGGAGGGCGTTTTTGGTCCTGACAGACGGTTGAGAAAGTTTTTTTTTACGGAACTCTTAGGGGTTAACTGGGATCCAATATGTGGTAATTATGACTGGGAGAACAAACATCTCCTCGGGAACGTGTGAGGACAGATTGCAAATCCTTCTTTTCGGCGCAAGCTGCTGAAAAAGTGAGTTCGAAGCCTCGTCTGAATCACTGCCAAGCAGAACGAGACGCAAGAGGGGAGTTTTCCAGGGTCTCCATGATTAAAACCTTCCTAATTCAGACCAACAACCAGCATCAGTCGCTCTCTCCCGTCAGAGATGAAGAGGCAACCTGGATGTGACACACGCGCACACACACACACACACACACCCACACACCCATGCTCATTAGCAGCTCCTAAACACAGCAGAACTATCAAAGCTGAGTGAGTGGATGGTGAGTCAGAGAAGGAGGCCGAGCAAAGTGTCAGAGATGTGAAGCTGAAGCAAGTGAACCTCTGCAGCTCTGAGGGGGGCGATGGGGGGGGGGGGGGGGGGGNAGGGCACGGAACATCAGAGAACAACAGAGAGACTCTAACTGGGAAACCACCATCCTCCATAAATATCTCATCCTGGCACAATGATCCATTCAGCCATCACAGAGCACACACACACACACACACACACACACGCACACTCCCAAATCAGGCATGAAGAAGGGGAGACTCTGACCATCATCATTATGGACCCTACAGACGCGACGAGCTCCACTTTGCGTGGGTGTGTTGGACGCGGCGCCGTCTGTGCTCCAAACTGCACCAAACACTGAAATAATCTCACACACACACACACACACACACACACAGTCTCCTCTACTTCAAGTGTGTCACAGAGGAGCGGAAGCGGCGCGCCGGATCTCATAAACACAGACACACACACACACACACACATATCACAGTTTCCAAAAACTAAAGTTCTCAACCAGCAGCATCCCATAATACATCCCCTAATAACGAGGAGGAGGAGAGACGATCCACTTACCGGGAGATGGAGCCTCCAGAACACCCGGTGGAGTCCAAAGTCACACACTCACTCACACACACGCTCACACACACACGGACTGATCCGCTCTGAGCGGCGGACTGCCTCGCTCTGCTGCTGCCGCTGCTGCTGCTGCGCTCCGTCTGCGCCCGGGTGTGTGTGTGTGTGTGAGTGTGTGTGTGTGTGTGTGTGTGTGGACCCCCCTCTGCGCGCCCCTCCCCTCCACCAAATCAATTACGTTGCCGTCGGCGATCAAAGGATGACGCAGCGCGCGCGCACGCATGCACGAGTCATGTAAACGCGCGCGCACACACACACACTCACACATGCGCGCGCGCTAAACATAGTGCCAAAAACAATGGATGTGCGGAGAGAAGGGAGAAGCGCGCACACACACACTCACTCACACACACACACACACACTGTACTGGTCATACTGAGGCCTTTCAATTATGACGTCACGTGATGAACACGAAATGATTTATGCAAATGGACAATTATTGTCCCCAGTGTCTGTCTGTGAGTGTGTGTGTGTGTCTGTCTGTCTGTCTGTCTGTGTGTGTGTGGGTGTGTGTTTGTCTGTGTGTGTGTGTGTGTGTGTGTGTGTGTCACTCTCAGTCTCCTTTGATCAACAGGTTGAGAGTTGGAGGCTGCATGTATCGTCAGTGTGAAGCTGATGAGATTAACAGAATCCATCTGTGGCTCCATGATGCTCATTGTTACACACAATTACACACATCACATGTGTGTGTTTTGGGTTGGGGGG
>CAESWR010000428.1:382045-394114 GCA_903171835.1 Mullus surmuletus | reverse complement strand
GGGGGGGGGGGGCACACTGTGGTGGGGCGGGAATCTGTCCTCAGGAAGTTGGGGAGTTGGAGTCTTCAGGGGGGTCAGCTGTGAAACGCAGCTCCATCACCATCATACTGGCTTTCATTTTTTACAGTGTATTTTCTGCAGATTTCTCAAATAACCTCCAGCTTCGTCTCATGCTTTTCTTTCTTTTTTTAACTCTTTTGTCCATTGTTTGCATGTTGAAGCACATTTTTATGAGTTTGCATCCAAATGTAAAGTGCATGTTTGCTGATGTGTATAAATATGATTATTTATTTGTAGACTATTATAATCTCGCACACTCGTCGTTGCATCCAGAGGCCTGTGAGTGTTTGCAGGGCGGAGTTCGTTACGCGGCTGTGTAAACAAAGCTGAGCGGGAACGAGAGCGAGAGCGAGAGCGAGAGCCAGGATTCTCCCAGGAAGAGATAATGAGGAAACGCTCCTGTTTTTATTTTTTTTTTGGGTGAACTCTCGTTTTAGCAGCCGCCCCCGAGGGCAGATGGAGACGCCGCTCGTCTCGGCGACGGAGTGACAGATGCACTCGTTTGTCTCAGCTTCTTCTTTTTAAAGTCTCCTGCGACTTTTATTTGAAGCTATTTCTGCCTCAGCGCCTGATTCACATGAACTCTGCTCACTGAACTGAGAAGTTTTGCGTTTTGATTTGAACCTTCACGCCGCCGAGACGCCGCCGCCGAGACGCCGCCGCCGAGGACGAAACCCGGCGCGTCCGGGAAGTCGCTGCGGCGTCGTGAAAATGCTAATGTGACACCGTCAGAGTTTCATTCAGCACGCGAGCGCTGCTCACACGGGCTTTAAATATTTAACGCCGGGCCAGAGCTCCAGAAATAGGCGAGTCAAGCACGTTTTTTTGGGCGGGGAGGGGGAGACCCGGTGCCAACTTGTGTCCAATCAGTGCTGTTGAAACGCCAAAGTGGGCGGAGCTTAAAATAACTCCTCCGCTGTGCCGCTTCTGACTCCGAAATGTGTCTAAAACGAAACTTTTGGGCGTGACAATTAAAGGGATAGTTGGGGGTTTTTTGCCGTGAAGTTGTATGAGCTCCTCACCATCAGTGTGGTTCGTCAGCAGTGTCGCAGAAAGTAGTTCCATGTAGTTGCTGGGGTCACGCGGATAAAGCGTTTGGCTCCAAAAAACAACATGCGTTCAAAAGAGTGATACATTTGCATCACAAATTCCTCTCCATCAGCTGAAGGAGGCGGAAGGAGGCTGAGAAGACGCGTAGCAGTTAAAGCTGTAGATGTTAAAGGGCAGTTGCACCTGTTATCTAAGCGTCTTGTTGTGCTCTACTTCTCTGTAGTGCAGAGGTCAGGGCGGCCATCTTGGTTCCCTCAGCTGGATTCCAGATGTCACCCAAACACTTCCAGGAGACCCCCGACGACGCCCCTAAGCGCCTGCAGCAGCACCAGCCAATAGGAATGACGCCACCTTAACCTTTTCACCACTTCCTTTTTTTTTTTGGAACTTTTTTTGGTTTTTGTGAACCGGGTCTCGGTCGTCCCAGATGATCACAAGGGAGTACGTCGCCGTGGTTCTGCTGGGCTTCTTCTTCCTGTTGGAGCACAGCTGGGGGGTCCGCCTGCACGCCAGGGGCCGGCTGGCGCGGGCCCGGGGGACCGCTGGGACGCTGTCGCCGCCGCTGGCGCACGGGGGCGGGGCCACCACCATGGCGAGGAGACACGGGAGGTGGCGGCCTCAGAGGACCAAACGCGGCTGGGTGTGGAACCAGTTCTTCGTCCTGGAGGAGTACATGGGCTCCGAGCCGCAGTACGTCGGCAAGGTACGCAAACACTCCGCCTCCATCGCTATCGACGTCTTAAAAGTTTGCTTCCTTGGCCGCCTTGGTGTGTGTGTGTGTGTGTGTGTGTGTGTGTGTGTGTGTGTGTGTGTGTGTGTGAGGGAAGATCTACTTCTGAGGATTTCTGGCTCCTCTTTGTTGCTGAGTTTCTGCCCCGAGGATTCGGCCTCCGCGATCAATGGCTGAGAAACTGAAGACAACGGGGAGGCAAAGAGGAGGAAAGACACATTTAGACCACATCTTCATCATCCTGTTAAAGGGACAGTTCACCCCAAAAATGCGAATCTGTTATATATACGTATATATATATACATATATATATATATTTTTTATTTATTTATTTATTTCTTACAGTTGCATCTCTTCAGAAGAAAAATCACACGCGATGGAGGCGTTTTTACACCAATGATGCATTTATGGACTTTTTCCAGCATATTCGTATTCTTCCGATGCATGTTGAAGATGAAGGCGTGCTTTAAATTAGGTTATTTTAGGTCAAATTTCAATTGTTGTGTTTTCTCATTTCATTCAAAGCAGTGAGGAAACTTCATTTTTGTCGTTTTTTGGGTGAACTGTCCCTTTACCGCTTAAAGGGAATACATATAATAATATTTACTTATCAAAGCCAGGTTACAAAGTGCTTTACATGGATGCACATACAAACACACACACACACACACACACACACACACAGAGTGCCATAACACACACAGCATGGACCCAACATGGGCAAACAAGGGCGAGGAAAACTCCCTTTTAGGAAGAAACCTCGAGCAGATCCACGACTCAGGGTCGGCCGTCATCTGCTTTGACCGCTCAGGTTCGCAAAACATACAGTTATAAATATACCGTGTATGGAGTATGCAGTATATTTGCAGTATGTGCGACTCGTCTCTGATGTAGGTGCACAATATGGAGAGCAATAACCTCATTATGCAACATTACATCATCGCAGAACTAAATGTGCAAAATAGATATTATATTTAGACGAACTCGGTTAAAACACTGAATGTGCACGTCGGCGTCTGCCGGGGTTGTGTAATCTATGGATTCTAAGCCCACATTAATGTTTATTGCTGCGCCATAGCTGAGTAATGCAACAATGATGTGACTGTGACACATTAATCTAGGCTTAAAAGATTACAAACACAAAAAACTTTACAAGTTTTTACAGTGTGGAGATTTTCTCTCAACATCAGCGATGCGCAGTGATATCATCGCAGGGTCGCCCTCAGCTGATGAACGACCTGAGAGGTTCTTTGTTCGCTGTGTTTGTGGGGGGGGGAGATTTCCAAAACATGAAAATAGAAATGGTGGGGATGGAAGAAAGAAGCTCCTTCCTTTTAAAAAAAGAAAAAGAAAAAACAGAAAATATGTGATAAGTTTATTTTCTCCTTCCTTTGTTGTTTTGTGTATCTCCACTGTAATATGTTTACGTCACAGCAATTAGATTTTGGAGCAGCAGCCTGCAGAGGTCAGCGCTGCTGTGGAACTCTTGATTTCCCTCCACGCCTCCAATCTCACCCTGACGTGACCGCAGATCAAAACATTGAATTCCCGGCAGTTTTCCACAGGCTGCGGTTTTTCTCATCTCAGATGTATATGACGCGGATTAAACAACCCGGGAGAGAGTGACTGATGAAACGCCAGCGTCACTCAAACACTCAGATATGTTAAAAAAAAGTGTGTCGCAGTTGCAGTTTTCTAGACTTACTGAGGGACTTAGCGGGACTTTATTGTGGATGTGGGCGGAGCTAAAAGCAGAAATGATCTTAAGTCTGTGTATAAGAATGGCAGAGGTATGTTGGAATAATACACAGTAACAAATGCAATAGAAAGTAAACTTTTAAAGTACATGAAAAGTGCACTGACGTGTGTAATTGCACAGGTATGAGTATTTAATCTATTGTATGTGCAGGTATAAAGAGCATAAAGCAGTATGAGTACACCATTATTTACTATTTGAGTACAAAAAGTGGAAGAATTATGACATCACTGCATCGAAACAGTGATTGTAGGAACATAATTGGAAACGGTCAAATACGTTGTGTAATTACATGTTGTAACATGTTACTACTGTGTTATAATCATGTTTATTACCGTGTTGTAGCCATATTATTACTGTTATAACATGTAAACATCTGAATATAGAATTTCAGACCACTCCCATTCCATACCTTCTCAATTGTTTATGGCACACAGATTCACAGTTCCAAAACTTTCCAATGTTGCTAACGACGCCATATGGTTAGCGGGGACGTAGCGTTGGGGGTGGAGCGTTCATCCTGTATTTTGGAAGGTTACAAACGTGATCCCCGGCTCAGAGTCTAAACGCCAAACCATCCTTGAGTAAGACGCTAACCCTTCCCCCTCCAACCCCTCCCCCCCGCCCCAGGTTGGGCAGCCTGAATGGCATCAGTGGCCAACAGCCGATTAATGCCGGCGAAGGTGTGAAAGAGGTGCAAAGCTCTTTAAGTGCGATCACAGTGGTGAAGGTACAACATAAACACAGCAGACAGTCAAACGCTTCCACAATGGAAGGATTCACTCAAAAGTTCTGGTTCCATGGCAACCGGTGTCTATTCATCTATTCCAGTGTGTTTCATAGAGGCTTAGAAAGAGGACGACCTCTCAGATGTGGGGCTGAAACCGGGTTTGAATTGAATATCTGGACCCGTATGAAGAATCCAGAATCCCAAACGTCTGTTGGAAAGACACGCTGTCTGTCTGTCTGCAGCCCAGCTCTGCAGGACGCTCCGCATGAACAAAGAAAAACACCATGTTCGAGACTCTCCAAAGTCCGCAAGACATTAAAAAATGATTCGCCTCTTCAATATTTCAAAGTGGCTTCGTGGTTACAGCATCTGCCAAGGTTAATAAAAATTGAAACTGCAGCTGGAAAGTGTCAAAAAAAACAACATTTTTCTCCATCACAAACGTGCGGTGATGTAATTCTGGGTGTGAAGTTGACGCCTGCAGCCTGTTGAGGCGAATTTCATTGTTTTGTTTTTTTCTCCTTCTTGCAGCTGCACACTGACTTGGACCACGGGGACAGCGTGGTGAAGTACACTCTGTCGGGGGAAGGAGCCGGCTCCATCTTCACCATCGATCAGGTCACTGGGGACATACATGCACTGGTGGGACTGGACAGGTTCGTTCTCAGCAACAGAAATACTTGTTTTACACCTTCAGACTGAGAAAACACCCAGAGATCCTCACGTACAAGTGACAGAAATACACCCCTGGCTGTGTGTGATTCCTCCAACTACATGATTAATGGGTTGTAAATGCCGCCATTAATTAATGATCTGATGTGGAAGTCACGCTCTGTAGACAAAGCGCCGCTCGTCGCCTTCCCCGAGGCGTCTTTGTGACGGAAACAGAAACTTTGATCAATTGGCCGGAAAAAACAACAACAAACAAATTAAGTAGGAAACCATTTAAAAAGAACAGAATATGCTACTATACCACGAGTATGAGAAGGTAGGAGTGGGAGTGACCTAAAATTGTATATTCAGATGTTTACATAGTTATAACACAGGAGTAACATGTTATAACACTGTTATTACAAGACTTGTTTGGCTGCATTTCCAATTATGTTCCTACAATCAATGATTGTGTGCAGTGATGTCAAAATATATATCTAAGACAAAAATATGGCACTTCAATGGCTCATAAAACACACTTATCCCCCTAAAAGGCAATGAATGACGTGATTATGTTACAAATTAGGCTGTGTCAAAGGGACAACTAACACTAACACGGCTGAAAATCAAACCCGCTGCCGCCCTTAAACCCTGATAAGTGTAATAAGTGACAAGTCTAATAAGCGTGTGTGAGTGTGTGTTGCCATGTCAGCTTTGTTATCATTAAATCATATCTATTGCTCATCCATCCGGGGGGGCTTAGTGCTCCCATCTGCAACACCGGGCAAATAAAGAGATTTCCCCCTAAGCGGACTGTATCGGGATTAGCGCCAAGTGACAGCAAAATACCTCGTAACAGACATCTTATAGCCCCCGAGAGGAGCCGCTGCCGCCCCCTCCCCACGTACTCTACTCCCCTGGTTTGCTCTCTCACATTGATATTTGCACCACTAGAAAGTGACATCTTGAATAACTTAGATCTTAATTTCAGTCCGTGGTCTCTTATATTTGATGATTTCGGGCGCTTGAGGCAAAAATCTGCTTGAGTTTTCGTTTAAATGGGAGTTTTCTCCCTCAGTAAAAACAACATATAACACAACATTAGCATATTAGTTACTTTTTACGTGTTTTTTTGGACAGGTCTAAATGTTTTCTTATGTTTTCTGTGTCCTGGATGTGGAATATTTGCCCCCGGGGGAATTGAAACGCGGGTGAGGAAGTGGGGATACACTGATTTTCTCGTGGCAGGGAGGAGAAGTCCTTCTACACGCTGCGAGCTCAGGCCGTGGACGTCCACACCGGCCATCCGCTGGAGCCCGAGTCGGAATTCATCATCAAGGTGCAGGACATCAACGACAACGAGCCGCGCTTCCTGGACGGACCGTATAGCGCCAGCGTGCCCGAGATGTCCCCGGCAGGTGGGTAACGGAGGAGGGGTGGGGGGTTCACAGGGGGTTTCGCTCATTGTCCCGGCAGATAAACCACCCGAGACCATTTGAGAACATGAGTCTGCATATCTGCATCCACCGAAGACCGTGGAAATCTCCTGCGGCCTAAACGCCATCTGTCCAGCATTTGCCTGCAGACTTTTTTTCGGAGTGAATGAAGCGCAAATTTGTGGCGCAGCATTTCATTGACCAAGCTTTTTTGGCGCCGCTTTTCGTTTCTCCGAGACTTTGTGATGGATAAATGAAGTTGTAGCTACACGTGCGTAGTACACTAAGCCAGACTTAGTGGTCCATCTGTCCGCTAAATGCCATTACTGAGAGGTAATTTAACAGTCCAGGTCTTTTAGTTGCTCAGACCTTAAGCTGTTAATGCTCACGACGAGGCCCAAAGTGCTCCGAGTCCGGCCAAACACAACCCTGAGCCTCAGATCTGTGTCTCTGTGAAGGACCACGGCAATAAACGGTGGATTAGTTATCAGAACGAGCATATAAACAGACCCCCCCGGGTTTGGGGGTCTCCTTTCAGGGACTTCACTTCCACCCGATCACAATCCAGAGAGGCTGTCATTTATGAGCAGAGGATCAAGTCAGCAGGAAGTCTTATCAGTCATAAGTCATAAAGGGAGTGATAGGGAGTCCGGCTCCATGGGTTAGAGTTGGGGGTGGGGGTGGGGGATGGGGGGCTATGGCCCAGAGCAGCAGCCCAATAAATCCCCTCAGTAGAAAGGCCAAAGGTGAACAAACCATACTAGAGCAAATGTTGATGGCATAATCTTCTTAAGATGAGTCTAAGGAGAAGAGACAATCGTGAGTAATGAGGGAGAAGCAAAGATCCCCCCTGGGATTTTATTTTCCTCTTCCTCTACTAATCCTGCGTTGGTCTCACTGCCAACGATCGCACTGGATTCTTTTGGGTTTTATGTCCAGTGTGAAATAAACCTAATATTGTCCAAAAAGCTGATGTGCGTATCCGTTTTTGTTGGTATTTATGAGTATGAGTTACAGTATCTTTCCACTATTGATGTTGGCGGTCTGGTTGAACCTCGTCACTTGGGGGGGTTTGCTTTGGGGGCTAGCTTGACTCTCAGAAGGTTGGACTGAATGGCGCGAGAGTGTCCTTGGGTTGTCGATACTTTAAGTCTCCTCACGATTTTTACACACTGCAGTTTTAAGGAAGTAAAGTGGTGCCAAATGGCAGAGAACAGGACCGGCCAAAGAGCTCCTGGGCTACACTGGCTGTAGAATCTATGAGGACTCGTAGGTGCAGAAGCAGTGTGGTTGGATAAAGTCCACATAGACACCTTGGCTCAATCAAAAAGGGTATAAGGAAGTCCAAATAAGGTCAGACTCACACTCCAAGGTTGTGCAGTCATCTACAAGTAGACAGTGGACCTGCTGGCTCACTGGTCTTAAAGGATTGTTGTGGCCTGTGATGTAAAAGGTCAACCAGGTGGTCCAGGAATTGGGTTAGAACATCTGCAGGTGGACTCTGTAGAATGGAGTTAACGCAAGTCCGTGTTTGTGTGTTCAGGAACGTTTGTAACCCAGGTGACGGCGACGGATGCTGACGACCCCACGTACGGTAACAGCGCTCGGATCGTCTACAGCGTCCTCCACGGTCAGCCGTACTTCTCCGTGGACCCCAAGACAGGTGAGGACGCCCCCCTCTACCTTGGCTTAGATCAGGGAGCCCAAAGGTTCTGCTCGCCCCCGGCCGGTGGGCTCTGGGTGAACCCGCTCTGAGAAACGTTGACGGTGACGTTTTGGGAGAGACGTTCTCCTCAGTCCTGCACATGAAAGAGCAAACACAAGGGGGGCTTTCAAGGCTGGAACAGACATCTCACCTGAGCAGTAATCGCCCCCGACGTGCGCTGTCATGTTTAGTTTTGGCCTGAAGCTCCTCAGCAGCCACACTCTCTCAGCGAGAGGATCGACCCCTTTGAACATGAAGATGTTTTCTTTCTTGTGGAGAAAAATGTCTAATTGATGAAACTCATTCTTGGATGACTTCCCTTTTCTTTACTATTTAAAAACTCCACAAAGAAACTGTTGGACATTGTTAATTTCTTGTGTATTGATTTCACAGAGGTGCAGGTGGCTCAGGTCTTTCTTCTTCTACCCTACTTGTTAGCGCCGTACACGCCCGTTTGGTTAGCTTTGGTTTCAGCTTGCTTTCTTTCTTTTCTGGATCCATTGACGTTTGTTTGGACCGACCTTCTCCAGGAGTGATCCGGACCGCTTTGGCCAACATGGACCGCGAGGTGAAGCAGCAGTACCAGGTTCTCCTCCAGGCCAAGGACATGGGGGGCCAGCTGGGCGGGCTGGCCTCCACCACCACCATCAACATCACGCTCAGCGACGTCAACGACAACCCGCCACGCTTTGCTAAGAGTGAGCGCGCAACGTAAACCAGTTAATCTGCCAAAAAAATCAAAAAAGGACCCTGAAGTGACTCCGCCCCCTTTGCTTGTGGACTTCACAGGTATTTTCCATCTGCGAGTGCCCGAATCGGCTCCGGTGGGCTCGGCGGTGGGTCGGATTCTGGCCCACGATCTGGACTCCAGCAGCAACGCCAACGTGGATTATTCCATCGTGCCGGGAGACGAGGGCAACATGTTTGACATCATCTCTGATGGCCAAAGTCAGGATGGAATCGTGGTTCTGAAGAAGGTACGTTTCTCATCTAGCAGGAACTTTTGATGCAATCAGTACTCCCATCGCATCTGGCGGCCAGGTTTCCTCCATTAAAAGGGAGTTTCTCCTTATGTTTGTCGCCAAGTGCTGCTCACAGTGGATTTGTAGGGTCTCTGGAAACATGTAAATACTCCCAAAGTGGGCGTGGCTTAGACCCAGTGCCCCGAGATAAAAGCTGACTTGCGCGTAATTGGCTGCTACGTTTCGTCCAAAATATTACAGTGAAAACTTTCTTCCACCAAATTTCCATGACAACTTTAGTTGTGTGTCTTGATTTATTCATCCGTGCAGCACTTTGCTCCGCTGTGCTTGTTTTTAAAGTGCTGAATAAATAACTCACGATGGTGTCAAAATCCTCAGCAACAATCAAACTGCTAATAGTCACTGAGTCGTGTAATGTGAGTCTGACAGTCTGACCACACTTTCCCCCATCACGCCACCTGAGTGTGTGTGTGTGTGTGTGTGTGTGTGTGTGTGTGTGTCTGTGTGTGTGCAGCAGGATGCCAGTTAGTTAAATCCCCCCCCCTCCTCTCCCGCCTCCCCACACGCCAATCAGCCACCGTCCTCGTCCCCTCGTTTAACCTCGGCAGTCAATGAGGCTGAAACGCGGCGTGAGTCGTATCGATCCGGGGGAACTTTGGTCTCCCGTCCTCTTTTTAATCACGTCCCGTCCAGCGGCGCCCAGAGACACTTTGCACTGTTTCAATCGAAGCATTTCCCTTTTATCTTTCATTTTAACTTCTCTGTGGTTTCTCCGCTGGAGTGCGAAGGTGTTGGAGCATATGCCGACCGCTCTAAGAGGATTGGCCGGCTGTAATGACCTCAGACGGATAAACACTTGATAGAATGAAAGATTATCAAGGAAAGACAAGTGCATGAAGTTACAATTACGATTGCGATTGACTCCTCCCCTTCCGTCTGCCCTCAGACTCTAGACTATGAGACCAAGAAGACGTACACCTTCAAGGTGGAGGCCTTCAACACGCAGCTGGACGCGCGCTTCCTGCACCTGGGCCCCTTCAAGGACTCGGCCAGCGTGCGGGTCAACGTGCTGGACGCCGACGAGCCGCCCGTCTTCACCAAACCCGCCTACTGGGTGGAGGTGTACGAGGACACGCCCCCTGGCTCCATCATCAGCTCGGCCACCGCCCACGACCTGGACAGCAGCAGCAGCGCCGTCAGGTAGCACCGACCGCGGCACCCCATCTATCTATCTATCTATCTATCTATCTATCTATCAATCAATCAATCAATCTATCCATTCATCCATCTATCTATCTATCTATCTATCACACATGACCAGCAACAACCACAGCACCCCATCTATCTATCTATCCATCTATCCATCCATCCATCTATCTATATACCACACATGACTAGGCATCCATACGTCGAAACTTTACCCATCAACTACCTCTACATCCATCCATCCATCCGTCCATCAAAAATGTATTAATCATCTACCTCTACATCCATCCATCCCTCAAAAATCTACAACCCTCTACCTTTCCATCCATCCATCCGTCCATCCATCAATCCATCCATCCATCCAACCTTCAAGAATCTACCTATCATCTCCCTTTACATCCACTCATCAATCCATCCGTCCGTCCATCCATCAATCAAAAATCTACCCATCATCTATATTTCCATCCATCCATTGGAAAACAAACATGACGTATCATATATATGTAGATCAGGTCGTGTTTCCTGATGCAGCCGAAGACGCTGCAGTGAAAGAAGGACAAAACATTCCGCAGTAGGACAAGAAGAGCGTGGTGGGTTTGAGGCTGAGTGTGCGTGACGTGCGGGTGGAGGCCGATGATGTAACTCAAGGAACAGCGCTGGTGTCCCGACAACAGGAGCAAAAAACCTCGCCCAGACTTTCCCGCCAATCACACTGATGAGCACTTTGAAAAGGCCTCGTTTCTCTGCGCAGGTACTCGCTGGAGTGGCTGACGGAGGCCGACAGCTGCTTCGACATCGACACGGTGGAGGGAACCATCTCCACCAACGAGTACCTGGACCGCGAGTCGGCTCCTCAGCACAACATCACTGTGGTGGCCACCAAAGTCAGTAAGTCATCAGCATACTTTGGGAAAAAAACGAGATCTATATTTAGCGGGCCGGGGGGGCGGCGGCTCCATGATCAGGGCTTATGAATGCAGGAGGATCAAAGGTTCCGGCAGTCGGATCATTGGGACCAATCTGTCTCATCCCTGTTTTGTGGCGGAGAAACAGGGAAGTGAGCGGAGAGATGGTGAGTCAGGGACCAACCAGCAGAAAACGACTCGTCCCTCTAATCTCTGCCTCGTCACGCCGACATAAACCAGTCGTTTTATGCAGCAAATGCCAACCTTTGATCATCAGATTTACTAATGAACACGTTTTCCTCCGTTCTGATCCAGAATTCTGCTAATCATTGACACATCTGAGGCTCTAATTATTAGAATATTGTTTGAATCCTCCTTGAATTACACTTTATGAGAATTATTTGAGCATTTGTATTTTTTTCCCCGATTAAAATACCGTGGAGTTACGTAAACAAAGTGGCATCTAGAGGGTTAAAATCCCCCTAAATAATTCATATTTGATATATTTCAAGTTGAAGTGAAGCTGATTAAAGAGATCGACTCATTTAAAGTGGAAAAAATACTGTTCTTTTTTACAGAGGTTTTTAGGGAGGGACGTTTTATTTTAAGGGATTCTTAGCGCTTAATAATTTAAATGAAGAATTAACATCATGTTGACTACCTCGTCTGCAGCTCAAGAGTTTAATCCCCCCCCGCCCCCCGCCGCTGCCATGATATCCATCTTTAATGTCCTATCAAGTGACCTCAGAAGGAAGGAACACAACAGAAGCCACCTGCAGAGTGTTTTATTGCTCACAAAGTAGATCAGAGACAGTTTCTTGTCTGAGTAACCTCGGCTGGGATTGGAGACCCCCCCC
>CAESWR010000428.1:363717-375495 GCA_903171835.1 Mullus surmuletus | reverse complement strand
CACACACACACACACACAAGCTTTCTTTCATGACGATGAAATAGCACTTTGCTGTGAGGTTAGCAGCTGAAGAGGGAGCTATGAAAAAATTTCAGCATTTCCTTGAAGGAAAATGTTGTGAAAATGCGTGTGTTTGTGGAGAATGAGGAGAAAAATGTGCGGCTCAGACGGCAGGTTTGACTGCAACTCAAGTTCCTTTTCAGATTCAGATGATTTTCTCATCTGTATTAGAGCATTAAAATGGATTTAAAAAGAAGGCAACACCTGAGGGCGGGGCCAGGAAATCACCACACAGGTGGGAAGGAAACAGAGGTGTCAAGTAACAAAGTACAAATACTTTGTTACTTTACCCAAGTAGAAATTTTGGGTATCTATACTTTACTGGAGTCATTGTTTGTCGGCCGACTTATTACTTCTACTCGTCTATTCCTTACATTTTAAAAATAGCCTTGTTACTCCTATTTCATTTTGGCCTGTTTTCATTCCGACTTGTTGAGGTTCCAAAAAATACAAACAAAAAAACCAAAAACCTTTCCAGAGGAATCGCGCCACCCGGGTAGAGTGAATCTGATTGGTTGGATGATCAGTATAAATACCATTCCCCAGTAGTACACATCTTGCATGTACTTGCATTGTACTAAAACGTGTTCATTGTCAATGGGCATCAATGCGGCTGAAACATGTGAACAATGAATGTGAATACGTTTAACCCCTGTTGTTACAACTAAATACTTAAAAAGTGTCACAGATTGATTCCATAATATTGGATTCGGCCTTTTTCGGTGAACTCGCCATTTTGGGATGATGTCATCGACTGTGAATCTTAAATCTTCAATGGGAGCTGAATCTGAGGCCGGTTTTCTCTCTGTCCCGCAGTCATCGCAGCGCTGTACATGAGCCAGCGGCGCCACAAAGAGAAAGAGACTCTCATGACGTCCAAAGAGGACATCCGCGACAACGTCATCCACTACGACGACGAGGGCGGCGGCGAGGAGGACACGCACGCCTTCGACATGGGCACGCTGCGCAACACGAAGCCGCCGCGCACCGCCACGCTCGGCAGCCTCAGCAGGAAGGACAAGGGCGGCTACGGCAACGGCGTCCTGCTGCACCTCAGCAGCCGCTGCGAGGACGTGCGCTCGCCAGACATCCACCGGCAGACGGCCATGGCGGCGTTGGTGGCGGCGCCCGGCGAGGCGGCACGCGGCCCCTGCAGGGAGGTGCCAGCAGGGGGCGCCGAGATGATCAGGGAGTTCATCCAGCAGAGGCTGGACGAGAGCCAGCCGGCCTACGCGGCGCCGCCGTACGACTCGCTCGCCACCTACGCCTACGAGGGCGAGGGCTCGGCGGCCGGCTCGCTCAGCTCCATCGAGGAATCGTGGGTAATTGACGATTTGGGGGATTTCAGCTCCCTGGGCGACTGGGGGCAGCCCTTCAAAACGCTGGCGAGCATCCTGGACCGACAGCCGCCCGCTGTGAGCGAGCAGAGCTGAGAGGAAGACAGGCGGGACTTTTTTAGTTGGTGGGGGGTTTTTTGGGTTGTTTTTTACAGTGTCGGGCACCGAATGAAGGGATGTGCATTGAGTAGGGTTGCAAAATTCCAGGAATTTTCAAGGTTTGAAACTTTACATGGGAAGTAATAGGAATAAATCGGATGAACTTCACACACTTGAGGGTAAATATAGTTGGGGGGAAAATGTATTGCAGCATAATCTTGACTAAAACAACCAGATTTAATGCAAGCACAACTGAATATCTATGCTATTCCTCCATGACGTGCACAGGTGAGTTAGGCCACGCCCACTACATGCACTGTGCATTCCTCCATGACATGCACAGGTGATTTAGGCCACGCCCACTACATGCACTGTGCATTCCTCCATCACATGCGCAGGTGATTTAGGCCACGCCCCCTACATGCACTGTCTATTCCTCCATCACATATGAAGATGATTTAGGCCACGCCTCCTACAAGCACAGATGATTTAGGCCACGCCCCCTACATGCAGTGTGCATTCCTCCATCACATGCACAGACGATTGTAAAATGATCAATTGTAAAATATTTTGGATGTTGAATATTTGAATATTTCCAAAATTTCCCATCTTAACTTCCCATAGAAAGTTTCCGGAGAATGTACCGGGAATGTTCCGCCCCTTTGCAGCCCCAGCAGTGCGGTAGAGAGGCGGAGCTTAGCTGTGACTGTTAGCGGCAGAGAGCGGTAACACTGATAGCTCCTCAAAGTGCCTGAGGGTCTATATGTTTACACGTGTTTCCATTCATTCCAATAAAACCATGAAGAGACGTCTTTTCCATCTCTGAATCTTCACTCTCTCCGGCCAGGTCGCGCCTCGTCCCCCCAGCGCGCCACTCCGACAAATAAACGGTTAAACAGTTTTCCCAGCACTTTGCTTTGTACCCTCGGAAAATTGCCAAATCAATATCCGTCGAATCTATCTTCTCCCGCGCAGCGGCGGTGATGGAAAAATAGATTTTGTTGATTGCTACGGCGTAACGGATGGCCTCAGACGGCGCGGATGACCTTCACTTTATCAAACCTTGATCTCAGCTGTGACAATGGATAGCGCTGGGGCGGGCCGGGGGGCAATTCAACTACAATGGCTTCCCTCTGATTTAGAAGCCAAATTACAGCCGCCGAATGATCGTTCCATCAGAAGACGCCGGCGAAGGGATTTATAGCATGTGAAATACCCACGGATTTATGGCGAAGATGAGAAATCTATTTCCCAGCTGACTTCATTTAGATGTAGATGAAGGAGACGCTACTCGGTTGCATTGTTGATGAATTGTGAAATCCCTCTTATGAAGCGCTGCCGGGCTGCGGCACATTAGGAAAAAAGAAAAAGGAGCCAGAAAAAAAGAAATAAAAAAACACCCTCAGGTTTCATTTGAAAGTCTCACAAATACGAGGCAGAAAGCCACGCTGACGTTTGTACAGTGCAACACACACACACACACACACACACACACACACACACACACACACACACACACACATTCATTTAAATAGTGCATTAGAAATCATCAGAAAGTCTCCGCACTCTGAGTGTAAATAGGACAAAGTTAGACTTACAAAGTTTGTGTTGTGTGTGTGTGTGTGCGGTTTGCAAGGTCGATCCTCAGCGCTCCGGTGCAAACACTTTTTGGGGAGATGATACCTTGCGACCTTCAGCGGCCTTTTGGTTTGGATCTCAAGCATCAGAGGCGTCGGTGGAGAGATGAGACGGTAACAAGAAGAAAGAAAAAAAAAACAACATTTCCATCCTGGTTCCTACACGGTTTGTTTACTTCTCAGGTTTCGGCGTTTAAAGCGACAGTGTCGAATGGCTGCCATCTAGTGGTGAGCTCGAAAATGTCTCCTCCATCCTGGTCTTCTCTTATTTCTGCTCGAGGCCTCCACTCATCCGACCTCAAAACACATTTGGACCAAAAAAAGATGGCGGCCGGCAAATAAATGGCTCCTTTAAGTATCAAACACTCTGCAGCTTTTAGTCAGAAACCAGCTGAGCAGTTCATTCTGCGGCTCCCGTGTGTGTGTGCGAGTGTGTGTGTGTGTGTGTGCGTGTGTCAGAGAGAGCGATGGTTTGAGTAATCTAATTAAATATACCAAAAAAACAGCATCCGTTCAGCCCTCCTGCTCTTTGGCAATAGATTCTCTGTTGTGCTTTTGATTTAGTTTGATTGATTTTCTGACAGTATAAAAAAAAACCATGTAAAACCCTTTGATTGATCCGTCTTTTATCTTGACTTTCTTGTTGAAATGTGTCGTTTTATTCACGTCTATTTCCACTGAATCAATGTGCTCAGCTGTCAGAGGAGCAGAAGTTCAGTTACAACGTGCTCACTGAGCGGCGAGTAACCAGAGACGCTGAATGCTTCCCCGCGTGTGTGTGTGTGTGTGTGAGGGTGTGTGTGTGTATGTGTGTGTGAGGGTGTGTGTGTGTGTGTGAGGGTGTGTCTGGCAGTGGACAGGCGGGTCCCTCTCTAGCGTCCGACAGGGCGGTGCTGTGTTCCCGCTAACAGGAGCCTCAGTCACAGAGAGCAGATGGAAGAAGCAGCCTCACGGCGGCGTTTAAACCCATCGATTGTCTGCTTAAAGATAAGTGCTGCCGTCCCCTCGCTTTCCCATTGATCAGCAGGACAGGACAAAGAAACCAGCAGAGGACACACACACACACACACACACACACTTGGAGAGGAAGAGAGGATGATTGGCTATTTCCCTTCTTCATCAGCGGCGCTCCTTGTGTTGGTGTTGGTTTGCACGCACTCTGTTTCCCCCTAAAGGTCCATATTCTCTCTGGGCAGCTTTTCAGAATAAGAGGTTTACATGCGCAAGCTAGCAGGAAGAGTCTGATATGTTAGTCCAGATTTTCAGAATAAAGCAGTGATGTACAGATGTGCAAAAAAACCCTATGCGCTCGTTTGTCCTAAATTCCCCATATTATATTGACAAACGCTAGCAGTAGCGCTGTTTGGTGCTAGCTTTAGTGTTGTATCATATAAGCTTTAGCGCTTTAAGGTGCTAGCTTTACTGACTACGTTTCCACTCAGTCAATATTGGGGTTAAGCTCCATATTTCATTTTAAAAACCAGAATATAGGTGTTTGAATGGCCGCTCTCAACCCGTTTTTTGCTGATATTCCGCTCATAAAAGGCTAATTGACTGCATGGAAACGTAGTCACAGTTATGTCATATTAGCGTCGGCGCTACATGGTGTTAGCTTTATTGCTAATTCATACACGGAAGCGCTTCTTAAACCCTTTAATGTCACTTAGCTAATGATGCAATGAGGCTAACGACGTTTGTCTCCAACCCACCTCAGAAATGCTTACTTTGACCTTCGTTTTTGCACAAACCAACAGATAAAACTCCCACAATTCTTTGCAAACTCAACATGTGCACACATATCGTATCATTTCGTCAAAGTTTGTATTTTCATGAGGCAATTTTCTGCTTCAAACAAGTCGATGTGAGTCTTATTGTGGTTCCAGCATCAGAAGATGAATGAGAGGTTTACACGCCTCAGATCTGACCAGGATATCTTCATTATTCTGTTGAACACAGGAACACGGTGCTCCGTAGTTTTTGTTGTAGTTTGTTTGTCCGTTAGAATCAGATCTGCTGGACGACCATCACACACACTCACACACACTCACACACACACACACACACATGCAGCTGGTCGGCAGCGTTTACAGCTGCTGCCACACAGAGTTTCCGTTCTCGCTCTCTGGTGGATAAAGTCTTCCTTTCATTTATTTATTTATTTCCTTTTTGTTGCTCCTCCTTTCTGCTCTAGCGGGGAAAGCGAGTGGTTTACCGCTCCGTCCCCGGAGCCGCCTAATAACGATAACAGACTCAGCAGAGATTTGCAGCAGAAGCGGCGATAAAGGCGCGAGGTTACGCTCCTGCAGAGTTGAGCCCAAGAGTTTGTGGAAACATGACTAAAGGAGGCAGACGCTGGAGGAATTTGGGCCAATGAACAATAGATGAATAACAAATGTAGGGCGCATACAAAGATGATGGCGCCTGGGGGAGGGAGGGAGGGAGCGAGGGAGCGAGGGAAGGAGGGAGGGAAGGAGGCAAACACACCAAAAAAGGGGAACAGATGTATTTCCTCGTCTCACTGTTAATGCAAATCTGTTATTAGTGGAAATAATTGAATTCTATATCTGCTTTCCCGAACTTGGCAGAGTCTCTTTGTGTTTACTCTCTCTCTCACACACACACACACACACACACACACACACACAAATTATTGTTTATTTCTTTGCAGCACCAACCTGGAAAAACCAGAGCACTGTATAAAAGCGAGCGTTGGTGTTTGTTCTTTTACGCCAGTTTCCCTTTTCTCCGTGTGTGTGTGTGTGTGTGTGTGTGTGTGTGTGTGTGTGTGTGTATGTGTGTGTGTATAATTCCATGAGCTGTTGCTATATGGAATATTTACCACATATCGCTGTTTTGTGCAGCTCGGAGCACAAATCCCCGTCACACTCGCTCTCACCAGAGCTGCTCTGGAATCCTATTTTTGGCGAGTGTTGACAGCATCCATACAAAGTCAAGTTGGAAGAGAGGGGGGAAAAAACAAAAAAATAGTAAATAAAAAAGCTGCATCCATCGTCCAAAATCTTACAGCGACTTCAAAACCGCAAACGGATGAAAGCGTTTGTGGCGGCGTAATTTTCCCAGTTGACAAAGAAGTTCTCGCCGATGTTTTTTTCGCCGGCGGTTGTTTTGAATCATCAGCAGAGAAAATCCCACCGATACGTTGAAAAGCTCGTATGATTCGGTGTCTTTGGCGTTTACATGCAGTCAATAAGCCTTTTCTAAGTATTAGCAATAACCTGGTTGTGCGGCCATTCGAACACCAATAGGGGCGTCCTGATCCAATACTGATATCAGATATCAGTATTGGATCAGGAAAAAAAACATGTATCAGCTGATATCGGCCTGCATCTAAATCTCTGAACCAAGCAGTCCATTCCAGACTCTGCTCCAGCACTTCTAGGATTTATTGAGGTTGTTTTGTTTTATTTTATTCAATTGCAGAATATTCTTCTGTTTAAGGTTCAAATGTATGTAAATCATTGGTTAATAATCAATGGGTCAGTGTTGCTGACTATTGTTCTCTGCTTGAGTAATATCACTTCATCAAGCCTTTTCTAACATTCCACACTACAGAATATGTCATCAAAGTATGTGTGATTCATGCTGATATCGTATTGGATCAATACTGGTATCGGCCAATACTCAAGGCTGCAATATTGGTATCGTAAGTGAAAAAGACACCCCTAAACACCAATAACCCGTTTGAATAAGAGGAGTTTACTCATATTCTGGTTCTATTTGCTCACGTCTCCTCCTATCAGGATCTCCCCATCAAGAGGAAGATGAATCAGTGTTGTGTTCATGTTCTATCAGCAAGGAATCTTGGTCTTTGGAGTCCAGGAACTCCTTGTAAACATGGCCAAAGGCGACAGCAACACCACGCCACACTTTTGGAGTGAGGAGGAAACCAATCACTTCATCAGTGTGATGAAAGACACAAACATCCTGGCATTTGGAGATGCTAGAAAGTAGAGGGATAGACAGATCCACAAAAAGGGGAGCGCAAAGTTACGCCAAGCAGGGTTTGTAGCAGACCTTCTCCGTGCGTGGCTGCTTTGTTTGCCATATCACCATTGGTTACACTGGCTACGTTTCCAGTCACTCAATATTGGGGTTCAGGTCCATATTCCGGTTACTGAAACATTTGGAATAACCTGTTTACATGCGTGAGCAAACAGGGTTATTCCTGTTTACATGGTCATTGGAAAACCGGAATATGAGCATATTCCAGTTATTCAAATGGGATATTGGTGTTTTCATGGCTGCGCTCAACCGGGTTATTGCTGATGTTCCGCTTAGAAAAGGCTTATTGACTGCATGTAAACGTAGCCAGTCACCATGGATACAGGAATAACCCTGTTTGCTCACTTGTGTAAACGGGTTATTCCCAATGTTCCAGAAACCGGAATATTTACCTTACCCTCAGTGTGCGTCGTTTCGTCTGTAAAGCCGACTGAGGCGAGACAGACTGTTTGACGGCCCACCGGCCATCAATCATCACTGAGTTATTGGTGGGGTTTTTTGTTTTTTGGTCAATTTCGTCCATCAGTTCTTGCATTCGTAAACACGCAACCTCATTTCTCACAAGAGAGACCTTTCAAGAAATCCTTCCAGTCAGGAGTTGGAGCCGCGGCGGCTCAGAGCGAGTCAGCGGGACCCGAGTGTCGAGCTCTGAAACCTCGTTAGGGACAATTAAGGATCCGAGTGAAACGCTGTGATTGAAGGTGGATGAAGATCTTGTCTCTTAGGATATTTCAGAGTCAGATTTTTGCAGCGGGTGGGGGGGGGGGGGAGGGGGGGCAGGCAGGCGGAGTGAGGGCGGGCTTTTATTCTCCCTCTGTCAGAGAGAGAGAGAGGGAGACGGAGGGAGAGAAAGAGGGGGAGAGGGAGAGAGAGGGAGAGGGAGGGAGAGAGAGGGAGGCTGGCGGATCCTCGGCGGCGGGCAGATGCAGAGCGTGCGAGTGGAAGCCACTGAGAGGAGGCAGAGCTCCAATGCATCCTTTCGGTCGTCTGCAGAAGGTAAGAGCCCTGTCTCTCTCTTTTCCTCTCTGCTCTCGCTCTCTCCATTCCTCCCTCTCTTTCTCCATCTCTCCGTCTTTATCTTTCTTTCCCTGCCGGCCGAGCGGCTGAAAACGGCATTTTGCTGCTGCAGCTCTTTCTCCTGTGTGGATGTTTTTGCCTGATGGAAACACTGTCTGCAATTGCTACTGTGTGAGTGTGTGTGTGTGTCATCTACTTGTGTTTTTGTGTGTGTGTGTGTGAGAGAGATACTATCAGCTGTGTGCGTGTGTGTGTGTGTGTGTGTGATACAGAACACGGATGCATGCAGTTTTTGGTGTATAGATGATTCACACACCCTTTGAGAAGCATCTGGTTTTATGGGCTGGAGGAGAATCTTCTTAAAGATGCCTGCACTTATGGTCTCACACACACACACACACAAACGCTCACACACACACACACACACACACACACACACACACACACACACAGGGTTCAGCCAGTGTATTGGTGTTGTTTTATTCCAAGCGTTTGGAGGAAATCATTTGCACGGCTGAGCGAGCGATCAATGCTGGATTTTTCTAAGTTCTTTTTGTAAGGGAGGATGAGCCGTGTTTGCAAAGGCGTGCGGTCGCCATCACACACACACACACACACACACACACACACACACACACACACACACACACACACACACTCTCTCTCTCTCACAAACACACAGACACACACACACACACACACACACACACACTGAATGAAAATGCTGCCATCAAAGCTTGATTGCAGCTGTAATTCCGTAATTCAGCTGTCTAAAGTTTCATTGATCTTAACGTGGCGATCTCGGTTTTTCAATCTCATGTTTGGGAATTTTCCTTTTTTTCTTTTTTTCCCATGTCACCCTGCTGCCTTTGTCGTTCCCACGACTACGAACGTTGCCGGGGTGGTAAATAAATAAACACTTATTATTATTCCGCGTCGTCCCTCCCCCCCCCCTCCTCCCTCCTTCCATCCATCACCTCTAACAACATCACTAATGGCCGGGTTTTATTTACCTCCATGGTAACGACATCCAGGCCAGGATGCTTCACAATAGAAATAAACTTCTATTTTTCTTTCTTTCTTTTTTAACAGCATGCTTTGTCTGCTTTTTATGTTAAATATCAACAACGTGAGATGAAGCCGGATGCGAAACGTCAGCTTCACGCCTCCGAAAAACACACAATTTGTCAGACAAAGTGCAGCGGAAAACAAAAGTCTGATGATGATATTGATGCTTGCCGTGATAAAACTCCCATGATTCCCGGCGGAGTCTAAACCGCTGCTTTAGGACAGTGGCCTTAAGTGTGCTACAGTAAGTTTTGGTGAGTTGGTGGAACCAGACATCCAGATCGATGTTTGGCCGCAGGCGAGATCAAATGCAACTTGGTGAAGAAGAGCAGCAACATTGATCCGTTTGCCTCAGTTCTCCTTCTGGAAGTTCACGGCTGGCGAGTACAAACACTCAGAGAGGCGCTGACCCTCAGTTTAACCCCCGTCGGAGCCACGGAAGAGCGGAAATCTTTGCAAACTTCTCCTCAGGGGACGACCTCTGACCCTGCTGCTGCTACACACACACACACACACACACACACACACACACACACACACACACACAGAAAGTTCAGCGTGCCAGGTTTGTGAGAGCAGACTGCGATCATGTGACTGACTTACATCAGTTTACATCATCTGACTTAAGAGTGTGAAGATGGCAGAAGGCCATCGTGTGTGTGTGTGTGTGTGTGTGTGTGTGTGCTCAGTCGCTCGGCCCGGCGGACGAGGCGGCGCTGAGCGAGTGTGTCAGCTCTGACGCAGGCAGTCACAGCTGATCAGGTTTGGACACACTTTCCTCCTTTGTGTGTGTGTGTGTGTGTGTGTGTGTGTGTGTGTGTGTGTGTGTGTGTGTGCGTATTTTAGAATTCCAATCAGAAGGAGAGCTGAGAGCGAATAAACACTCACTTGTCAACGTTTGCAGAGACCCTAACTAGGAGGTCTCCGCCCGCCTGCACCTGTCCAACGCCGCCTCCCCTCCCCTCGCCTCTCCTCTCTCCGCCTTGTCTCGCCTCCCCTCCCCTCGCCCCGCCTCATCTCGCCTCGCCTCACCTCCCCTCCCCTCGCCCTGCCTCGCCCCGCCTTGCCCCGCCTCTTCTCCCCTCCAATCTCCTCGCCCCCCCTCGCCTCCCCTCCCCTCGCCCCCCCTCGCCCCGCCTCTTCTCCCCTCCAATCCCCTCGCCTCCCCTCGGCTGCCGCCATGAAACTTCTGCTTGCCGCCGTTTTTGGACTTAATTTGTGGGATTTTTTGAAGGCGGGAAACACGTGAAACCACACTGACTTTGTCATGTGGGATTAGGAAGCGGAGCAGCGGGTGTGATATCTCGCCTGAGTTTATCTTCTAATTACTCACAAAGCGGGTCGCACCACTGATGGCACCGGAAATAAAGTTGCAAGATAGTGGGAAAAGAAAAGGCAAACCGTAGCTGAAGGGAAGAGGAGTTTGAAATTCAAATATTAGTTAATGAATCAGGCTGTTGGGAGGCGACAGACGGCTGGTCGGCGAGGAAGGAGCAGATGTTCATGTTGATCCAGTGAAGCAAAAGTTGCTCTCAAATCCAGAATCTCTCTCACTCTCTCTCTCTCTCTCTCTCTCGCTCTCTCTCTCTTTCTTTCTCTTTCTTTCTCTCTTCCTATCATGTCTCTTTTTGGATCATGTGCGATTAAACAGTCATTATATGGAGCCGACTTCGATTGATGGATGGATGGATGTTGAGGTAGATGATGGATGGATGGATGGATGGATGGCTGGATGAATGGATGAATGGATGAATCAATGGATGGATGTAGAGATAGATGAAGGGTAGAGTTTGGATGGATGGATGGATGAATGAATGTTCCGTTAGATGATGGGTAGTTTTGACGGATGGATTGATGGATGGATGGATGAATGAATGGATGGATGCATGGATGTAGAGGTAGAGGATGGGTAGATTTTTGAGGGATGGATGGATGGAGGAATGTAGAGATAGATGATGGGTAGAGTTTGGATGGATGGATCGATAGATGATAGATAGATGGATAGATAGATGATAGATGGATAGATGGATAGATAGATAGATAGATAGTGGGCGGTGGACACAGAGCTCCTTATCATTCGGCTCACATGCAGCCCGGCCTCCGTCCGGCGCTCCGCTGTGTATTCCCATCCAATTAGCATCATAATTAGCGACACTGGATGCTAATCCACGGCTAATTGGTGTGGATAGATCTCCAGAAACCAAAAAGATATCGTACGCCGCCTCTGCCCTTGGACTCCGGCAGAAGGGCGGTTAGTTACAGTGGCGGCGGCGGCGGAGGAGGGGTTTCGGCCGGCTTTGATTCGCTTCCCGCCTTTCAGCTTTGCGGCTCGTCACGTGAAGGTTACTGACACGGAGATGCTACATTTATGTGCTTCATTACTTGGAAAAGTGAACACACACACACACACACACAAACACACACATACACACACTCACACACACTCACTCTGGGTTATGAGGTTTCCAGGGTCTGTGGCAATGGTCTCAGGTTGTGTGTGTGTGTGTAATTGTGTGATGCAGCGGGGGGTTCGGGGA